>WYDF02314243.1:0-14792 GCA_009867245.2 Adranes taylori
TAAAATAAAAAAAAATCCAGGGGGCGCTGGGTAATATTTTTTCTGGAAAGGGGGCGATAGGTCAAATAAGTTTGGGAGTCACTGGTATAGAGGTTTGGGGGCACAGTACTTATCAAGAACAACTTCTACAACAAAAAAGCGGTGAGATCTATTACCGGCATTTCAAAAAGGACTTCATGTAGCCTTTTTTTCAAGGAACTAGGTATAATACCTATTGCATCGCTATATGTTTTAGAAATCACATCAGAAATCCACAAACAAGCTCATTTACTAACTACATAGAAAGACGTACATCGTTACAAAACTAGGAACGATAAACTCCGCCCGCCGCCATGTACGGCTTAAAGCTGAGGAATACCTACGCAGAGGCATCCAATGGTAAAATCGTTGTCCTGAAGAATGGAAAGCGCTTAAAAAGAGATATTTCATAGCCGATTAAAAACGTATTTCAAAGAAAATATATTCTACAGCACAGAAGAAATAAAATTGAAAATGAAATTAGAAACAGATCTTATTTAGATACAGTATTATTCTTATCATTACGTTTCATTTAGTTATTATTACTCATTAACATTGACAAAAACTGTACACTCTACAAATAAACTGTTCTATTCTAATATAATAACAATTCAAGTTCCCATCAAAGTACTTTTGAAAAAGACTAAATTTGACTAGATTGCACTACTTAAAAACATCAAGCTAATATATACCAATTATAATTTATTGATGGCTTCATTCTTTGACTGCAGTTTTGGTAAATCTGTATTGAGCAAATTAGTATTGATGGGGTTTAAACATGTCTTTATTGGCAATGGAACCCCGTCGCTTGTATTGTGAAAATGTATATGAAATTTATTATAAAAACATAGGCCTTTGAGAAACTTGCCGTTTCATAAATTTAAGCATATCAATGCAATTTATCGTTCCTGATCATACGCGCAAAACAGACGTCATCTACAATCCTACGTTTGTCAAGGCTGGAAATATTTAATTTGACTTTTACACTGTAATCGTTGTGTCTCACATGAGTCTATCTTAATTTATATTCAGTCTTTGAATCTAATTTACATAATGTTTATAAAATGTTTTAGATCTAATCTTGCTACAATATATTTGTATCATAGAATTTATATTCAAGTCTTTAGTATTAAGAATCCAGAAACCTAATAATTGTTTGGCACTGACAGCCATTTGCTGTATATAATGTCAACATTAATTGTGACTCAAATATGATACTTAGATCTTTGATTAGATACTTTAAGATACATCAATAACCAAATTATTGATGTACAAAATTAACATAATCTGTATTTAGAAAACTCCTATATAGTCAAAATTGTTTTCACAATAGTGTAATATGATGTAGATTGTTTTTCATCTAAATTAGTTTTCAAATATTACGCCCGGAATGCAGTTCAGGAAACTCAGTTATAGCACACCTTTTTGGTGTCTGAGATTACTTGCAAACAATTAAAAACTGCAAAACGTTCTTATATGATACGAGTAGAATTTTGACTGAGAAGGTTGGCAGTATTACTCAAGTTATTTATTTATATGTGATTGGTGTTGAAATAAAAAAAAATGAAATCATATTATAAAATAATTCTAATTAGGAAATATAGAACAAATATTATGAAATAATTATAACTAGGACTCACCTTTACTGATTCCGTCACATTTGACTTTTTTTTCTCAACATCCAAATTTGATATTCCGTTTTCACTCCGACCATTACCACTATTAACCAATTCAGTTTCATCTAAATTAATATTTAATTCTTGAAAATCATTATTATCATCCGCATCACATTTCATGTCATTTCTGTTACCATTTACTTCCTTTTCACCATCCACTTCGAAATGAAATGCATCCAAAATTACAGTCATTACTTTGACAACTTGTTTATGATAATCGGTAGTACGCTTATTTAACATAGCAGTGTAATGTATTAATCCAGACTCATATAAAGGCCATGGTAAAAATTTATAAATTGTTTCCAATAAATCAATTGCTACTATAATAATTTCATGATCTTGTACAAATTGTTCATTGAAAAGAAATCGCGTCGTAAGTGGTATTAAAATCATATTTAAAGTCGTGTAATTCCATGATGACTTTTCCAAAAGTTTTTTCTTAATTTGTATTAAAGCTTTACGCCTATTATTATATTGCAGATGAATGATATTTTCAAAAACATCATCTTCTGGGTTAATTTTATTTGTTAATAAATTCAAGTCATAAAATATCTCACTCGAACTAGAACAATCACTAGCTAAATAGCCCAAAATAGATATAAACTCATTCCTGACAGTATCGTTTTGTACTTTTATGCCAAATTTAATCAATTCAAATAAGATTTTATCGACAAAATGCTTTTTCTGCTTTTCATACTCATTAATGATATGAAAACAAATGGATTTCATGTTATATGTTGCAGCATCCCTTATCGAACGATCATCTACATGAATTATTGAATAATAACAATTATAAACAATTAAAAGACCAAGATCATAGCTTAATGATTTTCCCTTTATAAGACCATCAATTAGATTAAAACCTCGTAATCTTTGATCATAATCTGGTTGATCCAAATATCTAACATTAATTGAATTTAAATTGCTTATAATTTCAAAAACTTGGTGATCATCATTTGCTATTGATATTGTATTTATTATATTGCATAACGTTTTTCTTTCCAAAATTGTTGTACAATACGCAAATAATGGAGCTACTTTTCTAAAATACTTTTCCGATCGCAGTACATTTTTGATTAAATTATTTATTGTTTCTAAATAGTTCAAGATGATGGATTCATCGAATTTAGTTTTACTGAATAATAAATTATTAAGTAAAACTTGCAGAATTAAATTAAGAAGCATTTTACTTAATTTTTCATCTGTAACTAATTCAGACAATGTGGAGAGTATAAATAATTCTCTTTTATTTGAAAGATATTTTGTTTTTTTTAATCGATCCTGTAAAACTTCCAATATTTCTTTAACAAACGGTAATAAAATTTTTTTGCCATAAACTAGATGAAAACCTCGTTTCTCTAATACTTCTTCTAAATCTTTTGGCACAACATTGCTATTATTCAGTTCAATTATTGTTTTGTTATTACGATCCTTTGATAATAACAAATTCTCAATAATTATGAACAAATATTCTCTATTCTGCTTATTCATTTCAAGATTAGATAAGACATCAACAATATATTTTAATGGATAAGTTTCTGCAACACTCTTCATAAACAATCCATAATAAAAGGGATTTGTACTCCAGAAATTAAATAATTGTAACAAAGGAGATGGTGTTTTTGATTTAATAATAACTTTACTTATTTCTGGTTGAATGAATATATCAAACGCCACATTAATTTCTTTCTGGCTCCAATTGTAATCGCCAAACGATTTGAAAAAATTGAGAAAAACTTTTGATATTTTCACATATAAATTTGTGCTATTTGATTTTCTATCACAAGACTTTTGACTTATGGTATAAAATCCAATTAAAAACACGAGTTTTAAAATATATTGCATTAATTCTTGAGACATTAAGTTACCAAACTCTTGAATTACTAGCTCCAACGATGAAATCGCATTTACTAATTGTTTCCGTTGTGAAACTAAAATTAATTGTGCATTCTGCTTTCTAATAGCATTAAACATTTCTTCGATGTCATCTTTAATGGAATCAATATATTGTTTAAAAACAATTTTGATGAATGCAAATTTTTCTTTGTCTAAACAATTCGCCATAAACTGATAGATTTGCTTAGATTTTATTTGTGAACGATCACCACCTCTCAGTCGACCATACAATATTGACATTATAATAGGAATCAGCTTTACCCGGTGCGTTGGATGAACAACACAATTATCCTCGCCCAAATTAAATAAGACGAGAGTTTCGTTCAGATTCTTTGATGTTATAATATTTTTTAACTGCTCCTTATAGGGTTGGAGATATGGTGGTTTATAAGTAAGAAGACATTTGAATGCGGCAAACTGTACGTCCTTCTTATCGGACGATAATAAATCAGTGTAAAGTATAAACAGTTCCTTTGATTTATGCAATTTCTTAGGTGACTTAATATTCTCAAAAACCGCCAAGAATTGTAGAAGTATTCTAAAAACAAAACATAAAAACTCATATTGCAATCAATAGTTTTCAGCACTATTTGTAAATGAAAAAATTGTCATCCAATTTTGAATATAATTATTCGTCATAAGACAATCAAAATATAATAATCTGTACTCAAGTGAGTAAGCATGGTAGTTTGATAAATGGTTTGTTAAGCGTGTTTTTGTGTTTTGTTAGTTTGATCATTGTTTAAAAACAAGTTATATTAAACTATTCATTTTAAGGGGTATTCACTCAGATGAAGGAGGGGTACCAAAACTTATTAGCACTTATCGGAGGTTAAATTAAAGGAAGCATTTTAATTTCATAAAATATAATCAACATCAAAACTCCCGAAATGTCACTTTATAGCCTAGCCAAGAATGCTAGCTTAAAAGACCGCCCTCCTCCAGACTAGAACTGCAGAATAGAATCCCCTTGAACTTGTCCCTCTTAGAATGGGATATCTAGTCGCTTCCTCTTGAACGCCTGCTTTCGGATTCTAAGAATTAATATGTTCAGTCGAACTTCGATAACTCGAATCAAACTGATTGGCAATAGCACGAAGAGAGGGAATTATGCGTAATTTTTACTTGATAACTCGAACTTCTAATACTCAAATATCTTGATAACTCGGAACAGAATATTTGGCACTAGCTTCAATAGGTCGAATTCTAGGGGAAATCCCCTCATTACGTGATTTTGTAACAGGTGTTTTTATAGAATGATGATGGAGGCAGTTCGGTTTGTACATAAGTATGGTATATTAGTTATTATTAAGTAAAAAAAAAATACTCTGACTATTTGATGTAACACATTTAAGACATTTTTGTTACTGTTGATATGTCATTAAAACGTACTTTAAAAACTTTATCTATTGATGAAAAATTTTGACTCATCAAAAAAGTGGAAAGTGGTTCACGAAAGAAAGATGTAGCTCTGAAATATGATGTTGAGGCAAGTACGCATTAAAAACGCATTAAATACGATAATATCGCAAATAATACGGATTAAGTTACAAAAAAAAATATGGATCAAATGAGAAGACAAAAATAAATCCATCAAATTTAAGTATGTTATAATGAAAATCAATATTCTCATATAACATACGATTTCTTACGATACTTCACCACAAGTGACAAATCATAAAGTCTTAATTAATATAAAACCCGAAAAAGTACAGAATATTATAAACATTTCAGACACGAATTCATGTCCTAGACTAGATATTATATCAGCCGTATTTCTTAAAAATGGTGCAAAAGTAATTTACTCCCTCTTGTCTGAAGTTATGATTAAATCACTGAACAGTACCGGAAACTGGTAAAAAATTATCTCTTACTACAAGAAGGGCTATAAAACAAAAATTAAAAAACTAGACCAATTAGTCGAACACCGATACTATGCAAATGCAAGAAAAAATAATAGCTGAAGACGACACAACATTAAAAATGGTACATTTAGGATTTTTCACAAACAGATGTATCACAGCATTAGAATAAGTATATAGCCAATTTTAGCAATAGCGAGTCTCTGGACGTCATGTACCTGAACTTCGGAAAAGTTGTTATCGAATAACAAATCCCATGTAAATTAATTCAATTAATTAATATAATAAGTAATCTCTAATATAATATAAATTACTTAATCAAATAATTCAATTCTGATATAATATGTCAATTCGTTAAATACAAATTTAATGACGAGAGAAAAACAATGATGTATAACACCAATATAGTGGAAAGAGATGAATACGCGAAGATTAATACACCTGCCTAAGTCCATTATGCATAAAACGCATACGAGGCATTACAGCGTTAAGATGGGACGTGTGGCACTAAAACCACTAATTTCGCACACAGACCTATTTGTTTGTTATTTTCGGCCTTGGATGAACTACTTCCGTAAAAATCGTTAATTTAATACTGCCACTTCTACAAGTTATTATTGGCTGTTCCCACTTAGGAAGTTTAGCGATCTTCGACTCTATATTCCTAACATGCCTTCTGTGAGCTCTGTTTGGTAGGACAGCTTATATGTTCTGTATTATTTCGACAGAAAAAAAGCAATATTTATCTTTAAAATTTTCAACGATCTAAGATGTTTTCCTATTAGTCGTAGTTACAAACATCTTAAGAATTTGAGTAGAACTTATTCTGAAAACAACGCCCCTCAAGCTGTCGGTTAAACAGAGTGACACTGGCCACATACGAACGAAGTGCGAGTCTTAAATTCAAAGTATTAACTCTTAATTAAGACAATATCTACTTTTCGATCTGCGAGCGCTATCGCAGCCGTCAGTTGATTTGTTTCAAGTAGCATTATACTTAATATTAAGTAGTTATCAAAGAAACTTAAAAATCATCAATTAAAAATATATATATAAGAAAAAAAAGAAAGACTAAGTATCAAACGACGCTATTAAAAACTTAAACAGAAACTTCTGCTCAATCTTCTGAATACCCTTTCTTCATTATTCTTCTACTCCTTTCATACATTTTCATTTTTCTTTCTCTATCATTTGATCGTGGCCCCGATGGGAAGACGAGGAGGCCGCGGTGAGAAGGAGTTGGCCAGAAAGTATGACTCAAGCAAAAACAACGGTGACGATCTCGTAAGAGTCCAGTGGTATCCAACTATCCATGTCGTCCGCGGACTCCCCGCCTCATATTAGACTTGTTTGTACCGATAACAGCATCCAACGAATAGAAAAATTCTCCCTCAGCACCAGGTTCACTTATTCAACCAACCGCTCCAGTTGACGGTATCTGCGAGCCCATCGAAACCACTCTGTAATTTTCGACGTTTTGCCTGTCACCTGATTTATGAATAGGTATTATAAAACTGTTTTTCCGGTTTTATAATATTCGGGAAAACACCTGTTGAGAGAGATTTATTGAACAAAGTCGCTATCGGTTTAGTGACGGTGCAAACACATTGCTTTAAAAAGTAAGGTGATATTCGTCGCGACCTACGCTACTATTTGAGTCTAACTCTAATATCGCGTCATAGATTTCCGATGAGTTAACCTTAAGATTAGAGAAGTTAATGGGTGTATATGAGTTATTGACATCCGATGGAAAACTGATATAAATGTTTGAGAAAAACTTTGAAAATAGATTCGCTATTTCAATAGCATTATTAGAGTTCGAATTTTTATAGTACATATTGTTAGGTAGACTGTAACTTGCGATTCTCTTTTATAAATTTCCAAAACAATTTCGGCTTGGTGATTAGGTTATTTTCATATTGCCTCAAATAATAATTATAGGCCATTTGCGTTTTAAGTTTACATTCACTTCTCAGATCAACAAATGTGTTGTAATCAGGTAATGAGTTACTAATTTTAAATTGTTTATGAGCTTGTTTTTTGTTATTTATTAACTGTTTCAACCCCGTGCTAATCCAAGGAGCAGAGTTAGAAGTAGTGATTTTCTTAATTGGTACAAACAAGTCTATTGCTGTGTTTAGTATATCATAGAAAGTTTCAACTGCATTATTCAAACAGACATTGTTGAGACAACTTGATCAGTCAATATTTGCTAAAAAATGGTTGATTGACACATAATTTGCTTTTTTAAAGTCATGTAAAGTAGTTACATATTTTAAACTGAGGATTTCACTTATCGTTAAGTTACATATATATTCTATTTTTGAAAGTCGCGTCGAAAACAGATATTCGACAGAACGCAATATTCTTAGCAGTGTGCCACAGAAATCCGTCCTCGGACTATTACTGTTTCTGTGCTATTTCTGTGTTTACTTTTTATTATTACTGCTTCTGGGTTTTTGTGGTGAATTAGTGACAAAGATCAGTGGTAAATAGAATTGGTGTCCTTATTACACAAACTTATGAGGCACCCATGGGATCCACAGAATAATACACAGGAAATTTTGACAAAAAGAGAATACGGTTAAAAGCTAATACATGTACTAAAAATACGGTTAAACATGATTCAGAATTTTTTTCCACAGTAACGACTCAAAAAGATCTAGGCATTACAAAAACTTGCAGCTGCTTAAATGATTTTTACAGTTATTTATTTGTCACCATGATTTAACAAAGAAAGCATTTCCCAATGCTTTTATAATTACACGCAATGCTCTTTTGCCGAGCAGTACGCTACCAGTCGCGTACAGAAGTAGCGGATACTGGGATGGTCATAAGATATTATGATATGCACTGTGAAAGAAGCATTGTAATGATGAATAAGCAGCCGCGAACAATACAGCGGCAGTAGTAACTGAACACTCTGAATGATCCTTGGGAATTCATAAAAACGTGTAAATCCGAAACAACTGGAGCGACGTGGCGAGTCAATACCGCCACTAAATAAGCATTTCCCTGACATAGGTCACCAGCGATGCCAATACGGAGTTAGGGCGCCGAGAACAGTATTTGATAAGGTCTGACATCTGGCAAGCATGGGCAGCAGCTAAATACCGGCTGAGATGAGGAAGGCAAAGGGAAACCACCTCATTATAATCCCCAGGATAAATCTTTAGCACAATTGAAACAACAAATAGCCAGGCCGCCCCCAATCCCCGACAGCCAGGGCGTGCTAAGAATATCAGGGTCAATCATTACAAAGATAGCCACGTGAAATGTAAGGAGCCTTTATTAAGGCGGAAAAGCCAATAATGTAGTTCAAGAAATTGGCAGGCTGAAAATTGATGTTTTTGGAATTAGTGAAATAAGATGCCCAAACTCAGGTTAATGTCAGGTTAACGGTTACGAAGTGTATTACTTGGGAGAGACCTTATCACAACACAGAAATCGGGTAGCCTTTATCCTAAGCCAGGAAGCAAATAAGGCTGTTAAAAATTGGTATGTGTTGTCGGATTGGGTCATCATGATCCAATTAGACGCAAAATCAATACCACTTAACATTATCCATGTATACGTACCCACACGCAAAGCATCGGAAGAAGACATTGAGTCGTTTTCCGCCAATGTTAAAGAAGCACTTAGAACCATCAAAGCTTCGGGCATCACCGTAGTAATGGGAGACTTCAATGCCACCATGGGTTGGGCCGAAAACTGTCAGGAAGAAAGTCTAGTTATAACGAACATATTCTTAGAGTTACCTTAGAGTAACATATTCTTACATTCACCTCAAATGCGGATGAAAATGTGAGAAACCAGATCGATTATATATTGGTTAAGCAACGCTTCAGAAATTTCGTCAAAAGCGATAAAAAATATCCCGGCGTATATGTTTACTCTGTCCACAATCTGCTTCTAGCAAAAGTTAACTTAAAATTGAAAAAATGCGCTCAAAACAGGAATTTACCGAGAATTTATACTCAAAAATTGAAAGATGCATTCACGAAAACCCAGGTCTATGGGGAATTAAAGAGAAGACTGAACGAAATTCCAGTGGTAGAAAATACCGAAAACATTGATTCGTGTTGGAACGGTGTACAAAATTAGTGGCAAAAGCATCCTTATGGGCCGAAGAGGAAAGGTGTTGCCATCTATTGATGAAAAACTGAAGGAATGGAAAGAATATGTTGAAACCCTCTTCAATAATCATAGAAGCGCATCAATAATGACGGGATAGATATCACAAGAGTCAAAGCAAAATACGCTACTTCATCCGCAAAAAAAGGGATAAAGTTCCAGGTCTAGATGGTGTCCTGACTGAAGTACTAAAATTACTGAAGGATGAGACGTCGCTTCAGCTATTAGTCGATCTGTTTAATAGCATATACAGAAGCAGTGAAATACCATCGAACTGGCTCAAATCAACATTCGTAACATTACCAAAAAAGCCCAACGCAAAATTATGCAATGAACACCGAATTATCAACTTTATGAGTCATGTATTACAAATTTTCCTGAAAGTAATACACGTCAGTTGCCAGAGTATACCGGAAGTGTGAAGAAAACATCAATAATGCACAGTTTGGATTCAGAAATTGCACAGTTTGGATAGGTACGAAAGACGCATTATTTGGTATGCGTGTGCTAGCACAAAGATGCCGCAACATAAATGTAGACGTATACATGTGCTTTATCGATTACGAGAAAGCGTTTGACATGCTAAAGCACGAAAAACTAATCCATATTCTACTGGAACTAGAAGACATAAATTCGTGTTGACAACGAAATGTTGGAAAAAGTCAACATACTGAAAGGAGTGAGACAATGCTGTGCTCTCTCTCCACTTCTATATTATGAAGCACTGACGTAAATATAATTGATGAGAAGAACTGAGCGAGAAAATGCAAGGATCCGTTGTAAACGGTACGGTCATCAAGAATCTTAGATATGCCGATGACACCATATTAATCGCCACTAGTCTGAATGACTTACAAAAGCTGTTTAACGAAGTAGTTGCAAAAAGTGAAGCCATGGGTCTGCGACTAAACGTCAAAAAGACCAAATGGATGGTACGTACTCGTTCACTACGTACACGTTTGGATGGTAGTCCATTTGGTCTTTTTGAGTAGTTAAATACACACAATGATAATTCACTGGAAATTCGATGTAGAATCGAGCCTGCCAGAAGCTTTTTTGTGCAAAAATGAAGAAGATATTAAGATGTCCAGACTTTAATCTTTCACAATATACTCGTTTCTTACGCTGTTACGTGTTTAGTGTTCTATATTATGGTATGGAAGCATGGGCGCTAACAGAATCCATCTGTAAAAAGCTGTAAGCATTTGTAATGTGAACTTACGGAAGAATGCTGAAAATACCATGGACAACAAGAAAAACGATCGATTATGTGCTAACACAAATGAATAAAGGTAATAGTTATCGTCAAAAGAAGGAAGTTAGAGTACTTCGGACATGTTATGCGCAGACAGATACCAGCTACTACAACTGATAATCTAGGGGAAAATAGAAGGTCACCGTGGACAGGGAAGGAGAAAGATAGCATGGTTAAAGAATCTATGTCAATGGTGTGAACAAAGTACCACTTCACTATTCAGGACAGTAGTAGACAAAACAAAAATAAAGCAACTGGTCGCGAAAGTTCTTCAAGGACATTGCACTTAAAGAAGAAGAATGTCCTTTTAATTATAAACAGAATTAAAAGATTGCATTAAGAATATAAATTCATCATACGGTTACTCTCCTTGGAACTTGTATTTCATCAAACATTGAAACTATTGATCAAATACAAAGAAGAGCAACTAGACTATTAGGCCGGAGTAAAGTCAACGTACAGAGGATTAGGGTTTCTTGTATCACTATAACGTATAAGACAAAATCTGGCGCCTCCTATAAGTTCAATGATGAGGACTATCAATTGAATGGAATGGTGTAGATATTGTATACTTAATTCGGAGAGTAAATCTTGATATTTGACTTCAATATTTTAATCAAAGGAACTGATATATTCTATAAAGGGTATATCCCGATTAGTTGAATGTAGCAGCAAAATATTAGCTTCGCTTGCGAATATTTGCTGGGTTATATGTAAATAGTAGTTCGCAAAGATTTTATCAGCAACTTACTACGGTCTCAAATTTCTCAAAGACGGAAGGAACAATTGGGTCTTTGCCTATATCGTTGTATACTTGAGAACGACGTAAATGGGAATGGAGCACCTTCAAGGCGGCCTCATGGAATAATTTAGCCATATCAGCTAATTTAGCCACATCAACTAATTTAGCCACATCAGCCAATATAGCATCAGTCCATCACATTCACCCAACGTAGCCAATTTACTTTTGATGTACACTGGGCTCTTATTTGTTCTGCATGAACAAATAAGAGTCTCTAGTTGAGATTAGGCACTAATATTATTATTCACGATTGAAACAACTCATTCCAATCTCAAACAAATGACTTACCCTAGTTTATGTCGTCCTAGATTAATCTTCGATAAATTTCGATTTTCTAATTGAACATAATCATTTGTCATCTCATTTATTGCTGATGTATCTTCAGTTAGCTCTGAATTAGATATCGTATCATTAACATAATCAGACCTAGTAAAAAATAAATCGTATTAAACAAATTCTAGTTATCATTGATGATGTAAATGGGGAAAAATAAAGTTTAAAATACATTCCCAAACAAAACACAGGAATTACAAAAGTAGGGAACAATAACCTTCGATTTTATAAAATGTTAAATATATAGCAAGTACACGGCATTAATTACTATACCGCGTGTCCTTTCAGCAGCGGCGGTCATAGTGCGCGCTACCGATTGTAACCGACAGATTTATCAGCGATAATTTGCTTCTGTTACTGCACGGATACGTGTTAAAGAAAACTATCATAAACGACATGGAATTCGAAAAGTTCAGTTGGCATTACCAGAAACGAAACCAGAAATTAGTTCGCATATCATGATTTCTCGATCACTCAAGAATTGTAGCGAAGGAAAACTAAGTCCACAACATTTTCAACCGGAAGCTGGAACGGGTGGATATATGGATATAAGTAAAGTTTATTGGGTGGATATGGGATTATGGGTGGATATAAAGTTAACGAGTGGATATAAATGTACCTTGTACAAAATATCTGATAGGCTAAAATAGTAAACTTTTATTAAAAGATAACATTAAAAAGATAACCTTATTAAAAGATAACAAAAATGGAAAATTTTCCGACTTATCAATACCTGATAAGTATATAAAATCAAATTAATTCTAAAATGACTAACTCTAAAATAAATCCTAATACGATATATATATAAGCGTTTTTCAACCACCGGTCCGGCATTGGTCCGCGGAGAAATTTTACCGGTCCGCAGAGAATTTTTACCTGTCTACGTTAAAAAAATCTTACTCAAATAATAATAATAACAAAATTTGATTTACTAAATTACGGGTCCACCGGTCAGCGAGATTTCTTCACAACTTTTACCGGTCCGCGGGCCAAAAAAGGCTGACATAGACGATTGTTAAAAAGCAATATGGGGGTAGGAGTATGCCATTTTTGTTTAATTAAGTAATTTCTTTAAAAACTACTATATTTAATTATGAAGAAGGGGTAATTGTGTTTCGTCCAACATATAAGGATTTTTGTCAAGAAACATTTTATAAAGAAATATTTATTAAATAAATTAATGGAAATATTGAAATTAGAATTATTCATACAACGAAGAATTTAATTATTTGCCTAACAAATTTAAGTACGATGCAAAAGACAATAAAACCATCACTACCATCACTAAAGCTAAAAATGCAATTATAAACACAAATACTAAAAACTTATAATGAAAAGAATTTAAATACATACCCGACAAATTTAAATAACATCGATGATACATTCTCTGAATTTTGAGCGACAAAGTCAGGAAATCTTGCTAAAGCTTTCCATAGATTTGTTCGATACGTAACAAAATTAGGAGAACTTCTGTCATCAGAAAGTTCTTTAAACAATTCATTAAGACCACTTGTTTCACAAATTGTGTCAATTTTAATAAATGGCGCATTTGACATATAACTATCGGCATGACGCAGTTGTTCATGGAAGACATTCCAAAATATTTCTCTATCATATTCTTTCGAGAAAGATATTATGTAATCTATGACCGTTTGCCATAGAAGTGTAAAATTTATAAATAACAAACTAAGCAAATGCCTCAATGGTATTGATATATAATCAGAATTTTGAAACGCAATTATTTGTGATTTATCTGGTGCTAGTTTCGATAATAACATTATTAAATCCCGATAATTTTCCAGTTTAATATCAAATGATTCTATGTCGTAACATATTTTGAAAATATGATGATTAGTTTGTTGGTCCAAATTCAATGTTTCTTCGAATAAAGAATAAATATGTGAAGTTAGTAGACGAATCTACAATGAAAAAATTAAATAAAACATAAAAGAAGACTCAAAATCTAAAGAATATATAAATACAAATCTGTATTTATAGTCATTTCTTTATTATCTAATATGTACGTAAAATATATTAGGACATGAAATATTTCAATTTTCAATTTCAAGATTTTGATTGGGGAACAAGTATTGGAAGTCCCTGGGCCCATGTGTATGGCAATATGTGTGTAAAATTCACCTTATCCGAAACCGACCGTTCTAATTTGTTCCCCGAAGACGTGTCAAAATGCTGTAACTCCAAGATTCACAACCGCGTTTAGTGGAAAATCAAGCTCGTACTTTTTTTCCTTGGTAAGTAAACACGCTCGTCAATTACTCGTAAGCGTATGGGCATTAACTTTGAAGACGGTATTATATTAGTGATCGCTGAGGAATGACAGTCGACAACTCATTTCTTTAAAAACTATACTTATTGTCAAAAGTACCATCGTCAGAACGAACGAGTTATAAAGTAAATCTAAAATAAAAATAAACAAGTATGTGTTGTACGTAATCAGTGGTGCTGATGTTACGTAGGGAGGGTGGTCATTGTTGATATATTTATTACAAAGGAGCTACACACATCAAGTTGTTCGTTAAGTAAGTTAGTCTTTTGCTAGATGTTTTTTAAATTTGTATAGCTTCTAAAATATCTAATTTTTTACTTTTATAATATTACGGGATTGTCTGGGATGTTGTGATTGTTTTCATACAAATGTATTGCATATTATGAATTGAATTTTTTTAATCTAAATGATGTACAATGATCCATAACTCTAGGTGTAAACCTTCTTCCTGTCTGCCCTATATATGGCATCACAATCTGGACAACTCAATTTGTCGACTCCAGAAGCGGAAAAGCAATTCTTTTTTGAT
>WYDF02314254.1:0-14792 GCA_009867245.2 Adranes taylori
TATATTTGATTTGTTGGTTAAATATGGTTAAAATAACAACAGCAAAAATATTACTATTAACAATGTGGAAAAAAAAAACTTTATATCATTTTATAAAAAAAAAATATATATATATTACCTAGCTTGTTACAGCTTTCTGTCAAATAATGATGAAAGCAAATAATTATTAAAATAAAAAGTCACGTTTCAATTAAATTTTGCGTGAAAATTTTAATAACGTTTGAAATGAGATTTTTTATGATATTGCCAATTTTTCGTGTGCGCTTTAATATACTTTGCGACATGAAATCCACTATTGTTGTAATCCGCTAGAGCACAAATCGTTGGTTGAAGCTGTAAAATTTTATGTCTCCCTTGCTTCAATAACCTTATTCCTAAGGTTTTATACATTTTTACTTTTCATGTAAACTAAGAAACAAAAAAGACAATCCATATTATATTTAAAACTTGTATAAGAGTCTTAGTGACCCAAGTAACTATAAAATTAATGACTTAATAGGTAAACATTATTTTCCTAAGCGCTCTATGTGCTCTTCTGCTCTATTGGAATCAAACAGCCTGTGTCCAAATATAGAAGTGACCAACATCTGTAATTGGGAATAGAAGGTAGGTTAGGCAAGAATGTATTCTATATCCCTTTCCAATGCATACTCTGAATCTGCATACTCTGAATCCATATTCTAAAGAGCCCAAGAGAGATTGCCACAACGGGGTGGAAACCCTAAAAGCAGGAAACGATTAGCCGTTTGCAGGCTTTCGAGATAGAATGGTTTTCAAGAAAGTATGAAGCGATCGCCCTAGGGTTAGGGTTGCTTTAATTGAATAAGTCCCCTATTACTAATTTCTAATTGAGTAGCCACCTAATTGAAGCATCTTGCCGTTGGTTGTTTAGAAACTTCATCATAATTTAAATAAGATCTAATAGAATAATTTAGGCATACAGCTGTGCAAGCATAATTTATTAAAATGAATTTCAGAGTGACTCGCGCTAAGCTGCGTTGGTCACATAGAGCAGAGTTGGGGTTCCCAACCTTTTTGTAGCCGTGGACCACGAGATAGATTCTTTATGTATCCACGGACCACAAAAGGGGGGGGGGGTCTTCCTTACCCCTTACCGAAATAATGGTCGACCACATTGTATTCGGCCGTAAGTATTGCAGTTTTAAAATATTATTCATGTTTCTGTATAGGAGTAACAATTAACTATTACTATAACTCCTGGATTTGTCCCAGTGAATAAATCTTAAATGTACGCCAAATTATAGAGAAATCTCGCGAATATAATGTGGACACTTACCTATGCTTCGTAGACTATTCTAAAGCATTCGACTGCATATACTGGAACAAAATGTGGGAAATAATCAGAGAAATGGGTACCCCATACCATTTGAGTTGACTCCTAAAACGGCTGCATGAATATAACACGACTACAGTACGGATAAATAGCACTCACTCTTATCAGTTTAATTTAGGAGCAGGAATTCGCCAAGGATGTGTGCTGTCGCCACTGCTATTTAATATATATATATATATATATATATATATATATATAGTGAGCATATCATGCGAACAGTTTTCGATGACTGGAATGGAGGAATAGCAGCGGGAGGGCGCAGAAATAATAACCTAAGATACGCAGTCGATACCCTGATACTAGTCGCATCTCAAAAAGAGCTTGAACAAATAAAGCAGAAACTCAGCAACACAAGTCAACAATACGGGCTAAACGTATACTAACAAAACAAAAGTTATGATAATTGACTGAGCTAGAAACAATCAAACAGAAGTCACAAGCATAGCGGGATACGAAGTAGTAGGAAAGTTCAACTACCTAGGATCAATAATAACAAATAAAGGCGGGTGTGAGGATGACATAAGACGACTATTAACAATGGCTAGGTCAGCACCAGTAAAGCTAACGAAAATTTTGAAAGACACCGATATAAATAAGGCCACGAAACTTCACCTTGCAGGTGCATTAATACTCCCCATTGCAACATATGCCTCTGAAACGTGGACTATCAACAAAGCTGACGCAAACAGAATCAACGCCTTTGAGATGTGGGTATATAGAAGGATATTACGAATCCCATAAACAGCACGTCGTACAAATGAGTCTGTGCTTCAAGAACTAAATATTAATACCAGACTCAATACAAAAATAAACAGAAATATCCTGAGGTATTTTGGCCACATCACCAGGAGAAAAGAGGGAATGGAAAGGTACAGTTGAAGGTCGAAGGTAAAGTTGAAGGTCGAAGATCAAGAGACCGATCTCCTTCACGGTGGTCTGATCAAATCAAAACGTTCACAGGACTATCGCTTCCGGAAGCATCTCACAGAGCTCAAAATAGAGACGAATGGTCAATAACTGTCAACCAAACGTCATGACGTCACCATATCCTTTCGTAGGATAACAGACTGAGGAGGTGGATATAACTCCTAAGATTGAAAAAAAAATTGGTAAACACGAGTGAATTTTAATGAAACAGAAAAATAAATAATTTATTAAATGTTTGCGATATTTCATTATATTGTTGAATGTGTAACATTGGCAATAATTACACTTGTAATTTATTCATAAAACACTATTTATTTTCACTTTAATCACTTTAATCAAGTACAAATAAAGTTTCCACATGAATAATATTAATAACTACCTTGATCTTGCATGTCATCATACAACTTGTCTATATTTGGCTTAAAAGCAGTCAAAGCCATTCTTATTGGAGCATCAAAATTGGTTAGTCTGTGTCGTTGCTTATTCTTGATAAGATTGTCTTGAAAAAGAAGTTTCGCATAAATATGTGGAGTGAAAGGGCAGGATCATTTTCATTGCGTTTTCACTCAATTGTGGGTATTCATGAAGTCGTGGCACCAAAAATTCGGGTATATTTTTACACTGAAATTTTACTAGCTTAACATGAGTATCACCTCCAATGTCAATCAATTGTTTTTGTGCTTGAATTGAAAGATTGACATCCTTAACTGGTAAAAAAGGAAGTTGATCAACAACCAACTTCCAGAGTAACAATTTTTGATTTCCCTGACAACCTTGATTTCCAGAGCAACGAATCTATTTTCTTCCAACGGACAAATGACGTCGTCAACACATTCAATAGTCAGCCAAAGAAGCTAGCTGTGTCATCCATTGATCATCACGAAACTTGTCAGTTAAATCTGGTTTCTTGTCGTCGAGGAACATACAAATGTCCTGTCTTACTTCGTAGAACCTAGACAAGGCTCGACCTCTCGATAAGTAGCGCACTTCCATGTGAAGGAGAAGATTCGAATGCAGTGATCCCATATCCTCACACAGCAAAGCAAACAATCTTGAATTAAGAGCATTGCTTTTAATAAAGTTGACTGCTTCTACTATTGATGAAAGAACTTCAATTAGTTCAGGGCTTAAATTTTTGGCAGCTATCATTTTCCTGTGAATAATGCAGTGTGTTATCGAGATATCCATGGATGCTTTTTTTTTACAAAACTTAGAAGACCTGTTTTGTATCCCGTCATAACCGATGCACCATCAGTGGGTGCAAAGAGTAAAGCAATCTTGCCAGGAAAGCTTAGGCAATTTTAGGTACCCATCAATAGCATCCACACCGGTTGTATGTCCAGGCGTTCTATGCAAAGTCATGTATTCGTATTCCTGATCAATGTACTTGACTTAAACTAGTAACATAGCTTTATTAGTAACATCAGTCGACTCGTCTAATTGCAGAGCAAAATATTTAAAGCTGTGAACTTAAGCAATAAGTTGGGCCTTTACATCCGAAGCCATGACTTCAATCCTTCTGCCTACCGTATTGTATGAAAGAGGAATAGCTGTCTGTGCATAAGATTCACCTAGAATCTCCCTAAATGCATCAACAATACAGGGAAGTACTAGGTTTTCATTTATAGTAAACGATTTCTTAGCTTGCACAATTCGTAGTGAAACTATGAAAGACGCTTTCAATGTGGCTTTTTCTTGAGTGGAAAACGTTTTTATTACTTATTTACTGTTTTTCAGCTCGAGTTCCTTACGCTTGAAAAACTTAATTGACTTTCCCATATAATCTTTATGTTTAGATTCTAAATGCCAAATAAGCTTAGCTGGTTTCATGGTGTTGTTACTCAACACCTCTGTACATATAACAGGCTGTGGTAATTGAATACCTTCATCTTCTATAATTGTGAAACCATGCTTAATATACACTTTGTTGTACTTACGATTAGCAGGTTTTCTACAAATTTGTTCTTTTAACAATTATTTGCCACTATCACTCACTGTGCTACTTGTAGTTTCATCGTCCTTATTGTCAGATTTCCTTTTACGAAATTCAAACAATTTCGTAAAAGGAAATCTGATAATGAGGTTAGGCACAAAACAACGCTAGCGAGCTAGTGGCAGACAAACGATAGAAGTGCAACTGTGCTTTGGCCCAAGTAGTGGCCATATGCGAAACTCTTGGTGATGGCATGAGTGTGGTGATGTGGTGGAGCGGAAAGGATGCGTCACACGGGCCTGGGTGTAGTTTTACGCTTCAGCTTAGGAGTTATGGGGGAGTTATATTATCAAGTGAATGTGAGAGTTGTTTGTTAATAATAGTAGGCACTTTTTATTTTATTTTTATTTGTTTTAATGAAAACTTTTGTGTTTTCTTACGAAATATAATTGTTGTAATGAAAACTTGTATGTTTTGTTACATACGGACTTTTCAACGAATTTTCAACGGACTTAATTTTCAACAACACTTATACGTCTTAACGTAATATTATCCATATCATCTTATAAACAATTGCGGATTACGGCGCGATTGGCCTGAGATGGTTTAAGGGTGGTTAGGGTTGTTTTAATTGTCTTAAAACGGATTTCAGATTGATTGTCTAAACAGCGGTCGCCGCATGGTGTAGAGCTCTAGTCTCACAAACTAACGCAATGATACTAAGTGCAAGTTGAGGGTACTGATGACGGCTCTACCAATACCAGAAATGTATCTACACTACCCGGCTTTTTCAATCAATTTGAAATAACTAAATCATCAATATGCAGTTTCCGAAATAATTAACATACTCAATTTTCAACAACAGTTATATACAGTGCCGACAAAAATTTGTTTTACAGTTAATCGGCAAACAAACTTTATATAAAAAAAAGGAGCAACGAATTTACTTACCCCACTTCTCCCAAAATGTGGGAGGTGCATATTGATAACTCGCGCTAGTAGTCCGCCGTAACTAACTGTTTTGCAGTCAGACAACGTTCAGTAGTGTTTTTTGAGTTTTTCAAAGTTTAAGATCTTGTACTTTTATTTAAACAGCACAGGATGGATCGAAAGAAGATGGGCGAATTGAAGAAAAAGCGCGTGCCTTAACTCTGCCCCACAAGTCCAAGGTCGTAACAAAGTTTCTGAAGAATTCTAAGATTAATATTTTAGACTCTCCTGACCTTAACCCTATTGAAAATGTTTGGAACTGCATGAAAAACAAGGCTCAAGAGACACGACCCAATAACATCAGCGACCTTAAGACATTGTAATAACCATTGTGGTGATAACTCTGAAGACATTGTGGATAACCATGGATTCAATTTACTTTTCTAATCTTGCTGAATCGGTGCCGAAAAGATTGGAGATGATAATAAAATGTAAGGGAGACATGACAAAATATAAATTTTTATATACTATCCGCAATAAAACAGATGAATAGTAAAATTCTCATGTCATTCCCAATGTAAAGATTTTTTTTGCCGGCACTGTACGTCCTAAAGTAATACTATCCATATCATCTTATAAATAAAAATAGGTTTATAGTACGAGCCAACATTATATAATGTTGAAAATAAATCACGTACGCGGAAAATCTAATGCTATACGCACACTGGCAATTTTTAACATAACAAAATTTTATAGTTTTACGAACTTGCCGACGAATAACTTCTAGTTCATATCCGTTCCAGTTGTTCAACTCTGAACAACGCAGCATAATTTTCATGGTTAAATAATCAAAGTTAAATACCATTTAAACTATCATTGACAGGAGATTAAACAATTATTTTTTCTATATTACATAACCCAGTCCTCTACATCCTTTTATATTAACTATTTTAAAACAACTTGAAGTTGGATTTCTGCGCATTGTAATTTCCTTAAAAATATTCTCAAAAATAAAAATTAGATTCCCTAAAAATTTAGCAAACTAATTTCAACTTAAAGATATTATAAAATGTAATATATTTGTTCTCTTAACTTTTCCCGTATTGTTAAGCCATAATAACTGTTTTTGTAATTAATCTAGAGGTCAATGAAAAATTATTAAAATATTAGTCTATAGCGAAAGAACCGTTGAAACTAAACCCCTCAAGCTATCATTCTACAGAGAATCACAGTTATCAAATATCAAATACATAAAAATATAAAAGCAGTTCCCAAACGATTACCCAAATTGCTTACAGTATATTTAAACAGCCTGAAATAGTCTAAATTTAGTATTAAATAAATATTAAGAAAACATTTAAATCGTCTTCAATTTATAATATTCCGATTTTTATCTTTCATATACCATATACGTATGTAATACGTATAGGTATAGGAAAGATATAGGATTGGCGTTTTGGCAATTTTTTCTATTTTACCTTGTATTCACAACAGTGCAAACCATTTATACGTAATTCAAAGAGGAGATTCCAAGCAACAATTTACCACCAAAAAATTTCAAAATAATTTTTTCTTGTACAAATATTTAAAAGATAGTCGTATTTCTCGGTGTCTACATACGTACGTACATACATACATGTTCCTACATACGTATACGTACGTAGATATGTCTACATTCGTACGTACATAAGTACGTCCATACGTACGTACGTACATACGTACGTCCATATGTCCATACGTACGTCCATACGTACGTCCATACGTACGTCCATACGTCCATACGTACGTACGTACATACGTACGTACATATGTACGTACATACGTACGTACATACGTACGTACATACGTACGTACATATGTACGTACATACGTCTACATAAGTACGTACATACGTCTACATAAGTACGTAGATACGTCTACATACGTACGTACATACGTCTACGTACGTATATACGTCTACATACGTCTACATACGTACGTACATACGTATATACGTCTACATACGTACGTACATAAAGTACGTCTGTACGTTCAAGAATTACTCCTAAAATTTGCGTGAAATTTGGTACACAGGTACACATAGGCGTTCCACAAACATGGTTTTTTCATTTGTTTTATAAATCCAAGATAGCGGAAATGCGCGATTTTTTTCACAAAAAATTAGCTTTTAAACTAGGTGGCTGAAATTTTGCAAACATATAGTGGCGCGCATTATGCGTCGAACAAAAGAACTCCGATGTCTCTGTCTGGTACAGAACGCGACGTTGCCACGTTCAAATTTTGAAAATATTTTTAACATATCTCAAAAACTGTACAAGATAGAACATTCGATTAAAGTTTGTTTTATAGTCTACCTAAATCCCTTTCGATTTTATTTGAAATATTTTTTCTGAAATCACAATTTAACATATAAACAGGATGTCTTTTTAGTTTGAAAAGTTTGCGGTCCATTTTCTCGATAAGTTTCGCAGTAATTTTTTTAGAATTTATTGTATCGAAAGATACTTTAATATTTAAGGGATTAAGCGAGTTTAAAAAAACGGACAACTTAGTATTGGGTTAAAAAATTTTTGACAAACTTTTTAGTAACACCCTGTATATGTTTATACATATCAATGGCTCTTATTGTTTCAAAGAAATGACGCTTAAAAACTTAAACTATCGCAACTTGTCGCCATGGCAACCAACATTCAACAGTCATATATACATGTAAGGCATAAGTAATAGCAGATATATGCAAAGTTACAGGAAAAAATATTTTATGTTGTATGAAACCCATAAGATTATAAGACATATAACTTAGTGCTTTTGTAATTGAAGAAATATTGTTATCAGTGGCGGGTGCACATTATAATTTTGGGAGAGGTTCAAAATGATCATGTTATTCAGAAATTCAGTTTTAAAACTAGAACACTGAAATTTTGATCGCATATAGTATCTTGTATTATGCGTCGAATGAAAGTTGTACCATGCTTGAAACTTGTGCAGAACGCGACGTTGCCACGTTTAAAATTTTACCAACTTTTCGATATATCTCAGGAACTATAAAAGAGCGAATTCTTGAATAAACTTCATTATATAGATCATTCAATTTTATTTGAAACATTTTTTTGTAAAATTACAATCTAACGTATTTACAGGGTGTTATTTGTTTTGGAAAACGGCTATTGTACTACATTAAATATCTCAGCTCTTATGGAAGTTGAAAAAAACTTGGGAACATGAGTAAGACCCAGAGATTTCAATTCTGCGCAAAGCTGACACGAGAAAAAGTGACTCAAAAATGGCAACAGGCCGCGCCAAAGCGGGACAGCGTAGCTGTCCACGCCGTAGGCAAATATGGGGACCAGGGAATTAATGGGAAAGCGAACTCATGCATAGACGAATTCAGAAGGATAAGGAATTAGAAATTAGTCGAAAAGAGAGTCCATAGCGATTGTAGGCCATGGCAAATCGGACAGCTGAGCGCCGTAGGCAAATATGAAGATCGGGTGATTTATAGGTTGGCGAATTATAGGGTATAGATTTATAGGTTAGATTAATTTTGATTAGTTTACCCTAAACAACTATTGTGCTAATCGAATTAAATTAAAGTGACAGTCAAAATTAATAGATTCAACTTTTGTGTTATGCAAGATTAAACAAAACGTAGGATTTCCAGTATATGAAAGATGGGGTGGCGATCATGTCCACGAATTTTTTCAATAGTATTTCGTAATCAAAAGCCTTTTATCAGAAGTTCATTTTTTACCAATCCGTCGGGCGAAAATATAATAAACACTAATCATTACAAGTATATTAGTACTACGTCCGATAACTACAATGAATTACTTGTTTCCCTTTGAAAATTATTTTACATACTAATGATAAAGTAGTTTAATATAACATCTGTTAATAAGTTTAAATAATTTTAATTTATGCAACTAATTTGATTGTTAGACAAAAATGGTTAAATAACTAAAACATTTCCTAGTATTTAGCCATCCCAACTTATGAGTATTTGAAGCATATAAAGTATTTACAGGAAATCTAATACAAATGAATACTTTTACATTTGCCCCTATCTCGAAGACTTTCCTGAAAGTCAAAATTCCTAATCAATATTTAAAAGAAGGCTAAATTCCATCACAGTTCAATTTATAATGATTAAAGTACTTTTGAACTTGTCTAGAAAGAACTTTTCAAAAACATCAAGCAATGCTAGGATTTTATACAACATAATCAACATAAAATAAGTAGTTTTGTTTATTGTTATACTATACAAGAGAAAAACGTTATCAAAAAACTTATAACACGTTACACTTACGTCCCCAAATTTAAAAGTTCAAAGAGAACAGAAAGTGAAATACAATCTAATACGTCTGTACGTTCCTTGTATAATATAATAACATTAGATTCGTACGCACTTATTCAGTTTAATCGCGAGCAAAACATATCTGAAATGCCGTTATTGTTAGCATCTTAGAGCAAGTGGTGTGTCATCGGAAGTAATAAAACATCATTGTTGCAACATAAATTTGATTGGCTGGAACAGTTATTAAACTTGACTAACTTGACTAGAATAAACTATTCAAAAACATCAAGCTATACTAGAATTTATACAATATAATAAACATGATGTAAGAAATTTTATTTACTGTTACAACATACAAGAAAATAAAAGTACTTAAGAACTAGTTTAACGTTACACTCGCACCCGTCCAACAAAATTTCGCCCTGAAATTTAAAAGTGAAAAGAGAACAGAAAGCGAAATACAATCTAATACGTAAGTATTAGCCATAGTATCATATAATAAAATTACGTTCGTACGTACTCATTAAGTTTAATCGCGAGCGAAACATATCTCAAGTGCCATTATCGTTAACATCTTAGAGCGAGTGGTGTGTCAACAGTAGTTATATAACACCATTCTTGCAGCATAAATTTGAATCGCTGGTACTGTTATTAAACTTGACTAGACTAAACTCTTCAAACACATCAAACTATAGGAGAATTTATACAATATAGTAAACATGATGTAAGTAGTTTTATTTATTGTTACACCAGACAAGAAAATAAAAATAACTTAAGAATTTTTTTCGCGTTACACTCGCCCTCGTCCAACAAAATTTCGTCCCATAACTGCCAAGCGAACAGAAAGCAAAAATACAATATAATACGTATGTATGTTCCTGATATGATATAAAAAGATAACGTTCGTACACATTCATTGAGTTTAATCGCGCGCAAAACATATCTGAAGTACCTTTATCGTTAGCATCTTAGGTCGAGTGGTGTGTCATCGGTAGTAAAAAACATCATTGTTGGAACATAAATTTGAATCGCTGGAACTGTTACTAAACTTGACTAACTTGATTAGAATAAACACTTCAAAAACATCAAGCTATACTAGAATTTATACAATATAAAACATGATTTAAGTAGTTTTTTTTTATTATTACACTATAAAAAAATAACTTAACTTTTTTCGCGTTACACTGGCCCCCGTCCAACATAATTTAGTTCCGAATTTAAAAGTGCCAAGAGAACAGAAAGCGGAATACAATCTAATACGTATGTATGTTACTTATTAATATAATAAGATTATGTTCGTACGCACTAATTAGGTTAAATCGCGAGCAAAACATGTCTAAAGTACCGTTATCGTTAGCATCTTAGAGCGAGTGATGTGTAGTCGGTTAGTAATAAAACACCATTGTTGCAACATAAATTTGAATCGGTGGAACTATTACTAAACTTGAGTAGAAATAAACTGTTCAAAAACATCAAAGTATACTATAATTTATACAAATCATAAACATGATGTAAGTAGTTTTATTTATTGCTACACCATATAAGAAATTAAAAATAACTTAACATACTTTACACTCGCCCTTGTCCAACAAAATTTCGTCCCGAAATGTAAAAGTACAAAGAGAACAGAAAGCGAGATTACGTTCGTACACACTCATTATGTTTAATCGCGAACAATACATGTTAGTTTTGCTTAAATCATGTTTTAACTGGATATAGATTTTTATATATAAGACTGATAGGTTATTAAACAAAATTGAATTTTCTTACTTGGTCGTTACTTCACACAAACCAAGTATTTTGGCCGAAAACATATATGGTTTTATTAAATAATTTCCTGACACTACCTTAATAAGGACAATATTTAATATTTTATAGAACAATATTTCATACCAGGACATTGTTTACATTACATATTTACATATTTAATACAACTTAAACTCTTATTGCGGATTATAAAACAACATTATTAGTGGCGTTATTCATTACAATTTTATAATCATTATCTAATGTCAATGCTTTTAATATTATTTCTAGTTCTCTATGAAGTTTGAAACACTATAAAATTATAATGACTGAATTCAATGATAACATTATATGCGGTAAAAAGTGGAAATAATATTTTATAAGCAACTATAATATATATCTAATAAAAAAATATCTCTGTGCTTAATTTTGTAATAAATAAAGAGTGCTGCGAATGTTCCGCGATAAATTTCCCGGGTAGACCTTAAAATGACACCAACACATGTCAACATTTAAATGTCGCTTAACAAATAAAGAAAATGGAAAACCATTTTCATTTTCTGTAAAATAGGAAATAAACAGGAAGCGAGTAATATTACTTTTGTCAAAAGATAACGTCTCGTCTGTACTATGTTATTAGATTTCATATATTATTGTGGAGGATTTATGCTGTTTTGTGAAATGGCAGATTTTTAAGCGGCTCAATATATGAAAAGCTGAAGACTTAGTTTTTAAGATAAACTTATTAGTATACACGTGATTCAAAGTAAACGGTTAGTAGTTGCAGACTGTTCCTACAGCCTAGCCGCCAAGAGGTGTTTCAAAATCGTTATAAAAAAATTTAAGACGTCACGGCCGCCATTTTGGGGTCTAACATAAATAGTCTTTGTGTTTGACAGCTGTCAAATAAAAATCCAATATGGCGGATGGCAGGACACTTCCGGTTGTCAAAATTTGGGGGGAAAAAGTTACTAGATTTATCACTAGAATTATTTTAGAGCGAAATTTGAAAAATTTAATTATTTTAACCCGTCGAACGTCGCCGTTGTCGTCATCGTTGCTGTTCGTAGCGGATATCGAGATGAGGAGGGATTTATTTAAGCTTATCTAGATTTGAATAGTTGTAAATCAAATCAATATGTCAGTAAAGTGTCCTGTCATCCGCCATATTGGATTTTTATTTAACAGCTGTCAAACACAAAAACTATTTATGTTAGACCCCAAAATGGCGGGCCGTGACGTAATAAATTTTTGTAGAACGATTTTGAAACACCTCTTGGCGGCTAGGCTGTAGGAAGAGTCTGCAAGTACTACAGTTAAACCAAAGTAAATAGATTAGTGGAAGTTGTTGCTGATTTTAGAATAAGTATCGGTTATAACGAATGTAATCGAAGTATTTCCATCGCTTTAATCATCAAAAGCATTGAAATCGTTAAGAAACATTAAACCAAAAAATAAAAAATGAGTTAGTTGTAATAAAGAGTACTTTCATTTATTCACTTACATTCATTTATTCACTACCGGTTTCGGGTTTTAGATACTAGTGTACGCTCAGGAGCTTTCCACGCGACAACAAACACAAAATGGCAACAAATATAGAATGCTGCAAATTTTATTAGAAATCAATCAAATATATTTTTAACTATTAGGACAAGTTTTGCGACATAATTCTAAAATGTGATGAAGTCAAAAATGAAGATCAATTTGAAAAGTTATTATAATATAGTTAATGATTTTTATTTTGTGTTACAAATAGTTTAAACATTCAAATTTTGGGTCAAGCATTCTCCAGGAACTCTATGAATGTAATACTCTGAACATAATCGTAGATGAAATATAAAATCCTTATATCTTTTAAATTATTTAACATCCGTTACAAAATGGTGAAAACTGTTAACTCATGGCTTTAAGAAGAAAAATAATAAAGCAAAAGTTAAAATAACATACAGCATTCAGCAATATTTCTTGGATATTATTTATTTCGGGCGTTTTACTTTGGACCTTGGTCGATTTAGCCAGATTAATTCTTTTTCATGATATGACACCACCGTCGCCTGCCTATTCCTGCTGGTTCAGCAACGGTGCAGTGGCGACCGGCTAACGCACGCAGATAGCTGCCAACTGACCCAAATATTTATTTTTCTTATATTTTCCCGTATTTCTATTGCAAAATCTTTTTCTCACATATTACTCGCATTTTATGAAATGAATGTTGAAAAAGATAAACATTTTTTTCTTGATCATCAGAGAGATATCATATCTAAAGTATAAGCTAAGCGGTGATATGATAAAATTTTTTAGATATACAATGTGAAATCATTTGAATTTAGTGTTTTAAAATTTTGAAAGCCATTGCGCTTTTAAGAAGTAAAATTTTAATTTTATATTGGCGATACTAATTGTGTAGTATATTTATATTTATTTGAACCTTCCTCGTATATTTAGATATAGTACTTGCATAATTAGTTTAAAATTAAATACATGATTAATTGTTCTATATAAATTATTTTGCGTACGTTTCAATAAATTGATTTTTAGCAAATACGAAATATATAAGATTTTTTTTTTATTATAAAACATTTGAAAATTGCAATTATATGCTGATCTATAAATATTTATTTTAAAATTGTTGTTTATGTATTTTAGGGAGAATAAAAAGAGTTACTACCGATAAGTTAAAAAATTAATTCATAAGGATATTTAAAAGCCTGATATTAAATCATTTATAAGTTTACATATCAAAACCTTTCTGACTTAAGTTCTTTAATCGTAATCTTTTTTTTTTGTCACACTTAAGTCCTTTACATCATTCATAAAACGTTAAACTTGTGCGTTTCATCGATTTTGTTGTTTAATGAATAGATATAGTTTTATAAATAAACATCTTTAATTTCAAAATCTCAACTTATATTCGCTCATATCAATATTAAGAATCCTAAACCACACGACTCTTGCAGAAGCGGATTAATTTTAATTGATCCTTCAAAATATTTGGTCGCACGTTAACACTAATTATAACGTATTTGTCAATTCTAAATTTAATTGGCTACGTATAAGATTATTTTATTTAGGAAACAGCATTGTAAACTATTGTCCAATATTGTATTAAAATTCCCTTGATTGTCAGGGTTACCATCAAATTTGGCCAGGGCCGGGCCGTGCGAACTTTTTTTGTTTTAATTTTATCCCGACATTGTTCGATTTTGAATAAAAATCGAACAATGTCGAACACAGACGTCTGCCACTGTCACAGTGCAATTTCTTGAAACGTACGCAAAATAATTTATATAGAACAATTAATCATGTATTTAATTTTATTGTCAAAATATGCGACGGCACACATATCTTCCATTGTTTCGATTTCCCAGGTTCGGTTGAATTATTTGGCTACACAAAATGTCGATACTGTTTTTCTTCTTTCCTGGGATAATTCTCGGGATGTTGTTTTATTTCAGTTTTCTATCTGGTGTACCTATTATTTTTTTGTAGGTCTTTTCCGAAAGATCCATTCGATGTGTCTTCTTTATTTATTAGTATCAAATGAAAATCATCGGTAATTGGACATCAGGTTTTATTGAAAAAAAACAACAACTCAGCAAACGTTTCGA
>WYDF02314265.1:0-14791 GCA_009867245.2 Adranes taylori
CGTTTAATTACTAAATTATATCTTCTTGTAAACAAAGATTTATATGAAATATTAAAGAAATAATTAATTAAAAAAAACATTTGTTTAGATATATTTTGAATAGAAACTTTCCAAAGCACAAGCAACAATTGTATACAATTCGTATCAGCTATAACTCTTTCAATACGGGGCGCACGTCTACATAAGTTAGAAACGTATAGCAAACGTTCTGCTGCATTCGCTTGATAGTGTATAAATCGAATGTGCGGTATAATTGGTCTCATGGTCTCATTTCTACGCAAACAGCCAAGAGGATGTGTGTTTGTATGTATGTATGTCCTTTATGCCTGACCAGACCATCCATTCGATCGACATGAAACTTTAGTAATTTGTTGAGTACACTCCTGAGAAGGTTTCTGTGAAATTAGTTTTTTGAAATTTGATACTGGACCAAAAGATACAGGCTCCGAAATGTTTCCTTGCAGAGAGTTAATAGAAAGAAAGCTTCTTTAATGCAATTATCCTTATTTAGCAAGCACAAGTTTACGAGCTAAAAGCAAAAAAGACTATGTAGTTTAGTTGTCGTTTTAAACTACTCTAAATATTGCAGGGGTTTCGTTTCTAAATCATTAGAAAACAAGAACAAATGTTCGGCGTGTGATTTTTAGGAAACCTGTGTTTGTCTCAATAATAAAGAAGAGTTCCTGAATATAGTTATCCTTATTTATGGTTTACATATTTAGTCTAAATATTGCAACAATGTTATTTATAAATTGTGAAGAAATAAAGAAAAATAGTCAGGTAGTGGTTTTGACAAAAAGTGCCTTTATCTCAAACGTAATAGTAAATAATAGTGCTTTAGTATCCACATTAAGCACAAATTTACTTCCTAAAAGAAAAATGACCATTTAGTTTAATTACTATTTAAAACTACTCTACATATTATAACGATTTTGTTTTTAAATTTTAAAAAACTAACCAAAGTGTTCGGAGTGTGGTTTTGAGGAAAACTGCTCTTGTCTCAGTGGTAACAAGAAGTTCTTGAATCTGTTATCCTCGAATGGGCCTTAAATATTAACTTTACGCATTGGTTTTCACTAAATTTACGCATTCGGAGCAGTTTGGTTTTCAAATCGCTAAAAAATAACAACCAAGCTCGGAATAGTGGTTTTGTCGTCTCAAATTTAATAGAAAGAAAACTTCTTTAACATAATTATCCTTATTTAGCAAGTTTACTAGCTAAAAGCAAGAAGTATTTTGTTTTGTTGTCGTTTTAAAGAGTTCCTGATTTTGTTAGGTAGTGGATTTTGTTAAATAGTCAGGTAGTGGTTTTGACGAAAGTGCCTTTATCTCAAACGTAAGAGTAAATAACAGAGCATTAGTATCCACATTAAGCACAAATTTACTTCCTAAAGGAAAAATAACCATTTAGTTTAATTATTATTTTAAACTACTCTACATATTATAAATGTTTTTAAATTTTTAAAAATTAACCAAAGTGTTCGGAGTGTGGTTTTGAGGAATACTGCTCTTGTCTCAGTGGTAACAAAAAGTCCCTGAACCTGTTATCCTTGAATCGGTTTTTAATGTTAACTTTACGCATTGGTTTTCACTTATGTTACGCATTCGTAGCAGTTTGGTTTTCAAATCGCTAAGGAATAACAAACAAACTCAATCGTTAGTTGCTCAAACAAGCAACAAGCGACATTCGGATAGTGGTTTTGACGTCTAAAATTTAATAGAAAGAAAACTTCTTTAATGATCATTCACTTTATTTGTCGTTTTAAGCTACTCTAAATATTATTACGATTTCGTTTTGAAATTCTTAAAAGACAACCAAAGTGTTCGGAGTGTGATTTTGAAGAAGAATGCTTTGTCCCAGTGCTAACAAAAAGTTCTTGAATACTATTATCCTTATATAGACTTTACATACTAACTTTAAGCTTTGGTTTTCATTAACTTGAAGCATTGGTAGCGGTTTGGTTTTTCAAATGGTTAAAAAATTACGAACAATTATCGGGTAATGGTTTTGACATAAAGCGTGTTCTTCTCAAATTTTATAGAAAGAAAACTTCTTTAATACAGTTTTTTTTTATTTAGCATATGTTTACTATCTAAAAGCAATAATGAGCATTTAGTTCAGTTATCGTTTTAAACTACGCTAAATATTGCAGGAATTTCGTTTTTAAGTCGTTAGAAAACGTCCACAAATGTTCGGTGTGAGATTTTGAAGATACCTGCGTTTGTGTCAATAATAAAGAAGAGTATTTGATCACACATATTCTTATTTGTGTTTTAGAATTTAATCTAAATATTGAAGTTTTGTCTTTAAATCGTAAAAGATAACAAAAAATGTTCAGATAGTGGTTTTAACGAAAAGTGCCTACATCTCAAATTTAATAGAAAAGAAAGTTTTTAATATTCTTAAGTTTTTAATATTGACTTCATAAAAGTTTAAATGGCCATTTAGTTTAATTGTCGTTTTAAACTGCTATAAAAAAATTGTGATTTCGTTTCATATCCTTACAAATTAACAAAAGTGTTCGGAGTGTGATTTTGAGGAAAACCGTTTTTGTCTCAGTGCTAACAAAAAGTTCTTGAATCTGTTATCCTTATATGGGTTTTAGGTATTAACTTTAAGCATTGGTTTTCACTAATCTTAAGCATTGGTAGCGGTTTGGTTTTCAAATTGTTAAAAAATAACGAACAATGCTCGCATAGTGGTTTTGACTCAAATGGCTTTTATCTCAAATTTAATAGAAAGAAAATTTCTTTAATAAAATCATCCCAAGCACAAGTTTACTAAAAGGACCGTTTAGTTTAGTTATCGTTTTAAACTACTCAAAATATTACAAGGGTTCCGTATTTAAATCTTTAAGAAAGAACCATAAATGTTCGGTTTTTTACCTTGAGGACACCTTTGTATGTCTCAATAATGAAGAAGAGTTTTTGAATACAGTTATCATTATTAATGTTTTATATATTTAATCTACAGACTGCAATAGATTCATTTTTGAATCGTGAAAAAGTAACGAAAAATGGTGAGAAAGTGGTTTTGACGAAAAGTGTCTTCACTTCAAATTTAATAGAAAAGAAAAGCTATTTATTATCCTTATTAAATACAAATTTACGTCCGAAAAGCTAAAAATGCGCATTTAGTTTAATTATTATTTTAAGCTACTCTAAATATTATAATGACTTCGTTTTTAAATCCTTAAAAAATAACCAACCTGTTCGGAGTGTGATATTGAGTCTGTTATCTTGAATCTGTTATCCTTATATGGGTTTTAAATATTAAGCATTGGTTTTCATTAACTTTAAGCATGAGTAATGGTTTTCAAATCGTTAAAAAATAATTAATAATGCACGGATAGTGGTTTTGACGTCTCCAAATCAGTAGTAAGAAAACTTCTTTAATACAATTATCGTTATTTACTAAGCAGAAGTTTACTATCTAAAACCAAAAAGGACCATTTTGTTTAAGACCAACTTCTGCAAAATAAATACTGCAGAAGTTTTGTTTCTAAATCGTGAAAAGGTAACGTGAGATGTTCGGATAATGGTTTTAGCGAAAAGTGCCTTCATCTCAAATGTAATAGAAAAGAAAAGTTCTGTGACATAAATATCCTAATACAATCATTTATTTTTTAAATATTTAATCTAAATATTGTAATATTCTCGTAAATTTGTAGAGAACAATATGAACAAAAGATTCCCAAGCTTTCTTCCCACATAAAAATAACCCTTCAAGCGCTCATTCTTCGTCGTGATTAATTTTCATAATCTGATAATGATCCTTGATGTAGGCACAGTTCCAGGAGTTCTAGGAGATGGCCGATTTTATCCATCACATGCCCCGTTGAAATTTGATCTCAACTCGGTCTAAACGTAATTTGTGGCGTCAGGTAGTCATTTCTGGAATCTATCATAAATAGTTCGTGTTTAACTGCTGCTATATGAAAATCCAAATGGCAGATTTAGCGTGAAATTTGCAATCATAATTTCCATATGGCTTATGCAGAAAACTTTAATCAGTTTTTATTATTATTATAACATAAGTTGTAGATAATTCGAAATTATTCATATTCATAATTTAATTTGGAAAGTCGCCTATTTTTCTCACGTGTCCCAATATATTTAAAGAAAAATAGATGTACAAGTAAAATATTGAATTTATTAAGATTACGTTGATTCCAATGTATTAAATTTATAATTTATATTACGCTATCTTCAACTATATTATGAAGCTTCTGTAGTTACGTACGGGATACCAACGTGATACAATTACGATAAAGTCGTATATGCATTTTGTTAATTGTTTACTGCAATATAATTAAAAGATAAGTGTTTTAATATATCTGTAATAAAACCATTAATGAAACAGGCGAGTGGAATGAATTTTTTTGTTCATAATTTATCTATTGGATTTACAAATCTGCTAATTAAATTGTGCGTATAAGTACTTCAAATAGCTAATTGGTTTTCTTTAATTACTTTTAAAGAATTATTTTCCTCTTGCCCCAACAGAACAAATTTAAATGTTACAATAACTCATGTAAAACCCCTACATCTTACTTTTCAGTTTTGTCATCATCATAGAGATATACTATGTTCCAACTAGAGGTGCGCCCGCCCGGTTTCGGAGGCTAGGATACTATGGTCCTAGTCTTAAAGGCTTTTAATCAAAATAAAAAAATTTATTAAATTACATTATAATAGGTTATGTTTTTCAATCTGATCGACTATAAGAATTTTCTATAACATATAATGTTCTTGCGTGAAACTCAATTCATTGATTTTATCTAGCCTGGCGGATATTTCAAATCTGGCCCATTATCATATTAAACTATACGTAGGTGAATAGGTATTGCAATTGAAACATTTGTTTTGAGGCTACAAGCACTTTTTTTTCCTTTATGCCTACCTCAAATATGAAACGGTTTGTATTTTCTTTCGTAAATTAGATGGTTCCACTCACGTTTGTTAAAATGACATATATTGGTTGAAGTTCATTATAATGTAAAAAAGTGGTGGGTTTTACACAAACAAGAGCTTAAAATAACAACTGTCCTTCAGACTAAATAAGACAGTTTGTTAAGCAATAAAAATGTCGGTTTGAACAGAAACTTGAGGACATTAGGAAGCTATTGAAAAGAACGGTTATGACATAACGGAATTTCTCTTCAAAACTATACATACATACATAATTTTATTTTGGTCAGAGTATATGTGTGAGAACCTGTTTCAAAAACTTGCAACGAATTATAAAGACAGATGTCTATACATAGAAAACGATATCGACGCACGTGTATGAAAATCCATAAACGATTTCCATGCATTTGGGCAATAATGTCTTTTTTGCTTTAATATATGGCTATCCATCTGGCAGATCTATAGGTGCTTATTTATATAAAATTGTTTGTATATTGTTTATAGCTGTTTATGTAAAAACGTTACATATTTAATCAATATATTACAAAAGTTTTGTTTTTCAATCGTGCAAAAATAACGAAAATTGTTCGGATAGTGGTCTTGACAAAAATCGCCTTCATCTCAAATTTAATATAAAAGAAAAGTTCTGTAACACAAGTATTCTTATTAAGCACACACTTATTTCCTAAAAGTAGAAACGACCATTTAATTCAATTGTCGTTTTAAAGTCCTCTAAATATGATAACTATTTTCTTTGTAAATTCCTAAAAAATATCCAAATTGTTCGGAGTGCGATTTTGAGGAAACCTGCGTTTGTATCAATAATAAAGGAGAGCTCTTGAATTCAGTTATCCTCATTTATGTTTTACATATTTAATGAAATTATTGCAACGTGAAAAATTATCCGAGCATGATAGTGGTTTTGACGACAAGCGCTTTTATCTCATATTTAATGAAAAGAAAATTTCTTTAAGACAGTTATCCTTGTTAAAAACAAATTTACTATCTCAAAACCAAAAATGACCATTTAGTTTAATTTTTGTTACTCTAAAGATTGTAACGATTTCGTTTCCAAATTGTTAAAATATATTCAAAAATATTCAAAGTGATTTTGAGGAATGACGCAGTTTTCCTCAATCTCAATAGTATAGAAGGATTATTTAATACAGCTGTTCTTATTTACATTTTAAATATTTAAAATCTAAGTATTGAAACAATTTTGTTTTTACATCGTAAAAAACTAACCAGAAATGTTCGGATGATGGTTTCGACATTTATCTCAAATATAATGTAAAGAAAAGTTCGTTAATACAATTATCCTTATTAAGGATAAGTTTGCTATCTAAAAGCAAAATTGACTATTTAGTTTAAATTATGGTTTAAACTATTCTAAATGTTGCGAGTTTCGTTTTTAAATCGTTAAAAAATAATCAAAATGTTCGGAGTGTGATTTTGAGAAAGCTGCGTTAGTCTCGATGTGAAACAAAGATTTTTGAATACTGTTATTCTTATTTGTGGTTTAAATATTTATTCTAAACATTGTAACGGTCTTGTCGCTAAAAAGGAACGAAAAATTGTCGGATAGTGGTGTTGACGAAAGAGCTTTTATCTCAAATTTAATGAAAAGAAAATTTCTTTAATACAACTATTCTTATTAAGGACAAGTTTATTATTTAAAGATAAATATAAATAAATATGAAATGAAACTTCACACAAATAATTTTTTAATTGGCTTTGCCCCCCCCCCCTCCCCTGATTTGCAGGGCCCTAGGCGATCTCCTCTATCGCCTGTGCAGAAATCCTACACAAATACGTCTGTGTGTTCATAATGGTCTTTTAGTGTTTTTATCTTTTAAAATCTGATTGAAATTAATATAATAACATTCATCAGGTAATGGCCTTGAACTAATTAAAAAAAGAAACTAATATATTGTAGTGAAATTTAAATTATAAAAATTTATGGAAATTTTTCCATGTTAATCTTTGGTTGAACAGTTCTATTGATGTATAACAGTTTATTTCGATTGTCGTTCGGGCATCGCATTTGCTTTCGTCTGTCTTACTGACTATCCCTAGTGTTACTCGGGCACACGCCCCTTTAAAATTGTTTGATCCTTGCTTCCATAAGATACGCTTGTGTAATATGATGAGCTAAGTTCATCTATATTAGCCTATTTGACTTGTTCCGATTGCGTGTTATAAACATAATACAAATTATTTTTCATTGTACAACATTTCATTTGCAACATTGCATTTGATATCACCGGCGTAAGAACGGATATTGCGCAAATGAATATATCGGGAATGATTGATGAATGAGAAAGTGATAGCACAAGTCGAATTGTCGGATGGAAATTATCTTTAAGTAGTGAAGACCTCAGGCCATTTGAAGAATTTCTTTAAATAAATTTGGCTGGGGTCTCCTCCAATATTTTATGAGGAGCAGTTATTAAAATAAATTTCATGAGTTTTAGACATATGTTAGGGCATTCTTTTTTAAAGATTGTCTGGTACAGAGACCATCGTTTATATCTACATCACCTGGATCAGTTCATTCGCGTTGAATAAATTTTCCACTTCTTAATTTGGAAATTAATTTAAGCTAGCGAACTATAAAAAGCAACTTATATCTGTTAGTTGAATAAAACATATCAAACAACATAAAACAATATTTCTTTTACAATTTAAGATCAGTGAATTTGTACTTGATTTTATAATTGAATATGAATCATGTGTACATAATAAAATGTAAGTATCAGGCCATCAATTTAGCACCTTAACAGGAATATCTGTTGACACAACGAGAAAATAAACTCTTGGACATCATGCTGTCATAATAAACACAGATCCTATTCGTCGTCCAAAGCAGCAAGCAAACTTCGTTCGCCTCGTTGTTTGTTTCGGAACGTCTCGGTACGTTGTTTGCGCCTTTCTTTCATAAAACATTTGTTCATTGGCGTTCATCTGTCTACATTTGGGTCCCGCTGCGCATTGAACGAGCTATATTTTATTTTGCACAAGCCGCAAAATTGTACTTATAGTATATACGTCATGGCTTGTCGTGACCAAAGTGTGTTTGCAGAGTACTCGTCGTTTTCAATTATGAATAAATTCTTTTAAAATATTCTGTCCATTGAATCAGTAATAGTGTTGTTATTCAATCAGGTGCTTAATCAATATGATAGGGTTTGATCAAAGGGATAAGTAATTTTAAAGTTAAATGTGACTATATACTTCTGTAGCAAGGAAAATGATAGTTCTTCAAAACACGTATCCTTATTTAAGGACAATTTTCTTACCTAAAAGTAAAATCGACAAGTTTGATTAATTTTCATAGGAATTTACTTTAAATATTAAAGTATCTAAAAATATTTGCAGTTTAAAAAAAATCCTTAGACAAGGTTTTCGAAATCCTAATTCAGGGATCCTTATTTAAGGACAAGTTTAATATCGAAATACAATAATGACCATTTGCTTTAATTACGTTTGAACAACATTAAATATTCTAGAGCTTTTATTTTCAAATCGTTAAAACTCATCCGATAAAAACAAAAAACTGAAACAAAATGTCAAGCAAATGAAACATTGTATAAATAAGAAACCAGACCTGATTCTAATGAATATGTCGGAAACTGGTCGCCTAAACGTTCAGTCTCCCTTATAAGAATTGAAATAGGTTCCAAGCATTTAAAAAATTTTATTATACAATATAACAAAAAATGTTCGGACTGAGGTTTTGATTAATATCGCCTTTGTTTCAAATTTATCAAGAAACGCCCTTTAATACAAATATTCTTATTTAAAAACAAGTTTATTACCTAAAAGCAAAAATGATTATTTGGTGTAATAGTAGTTTTAAATATTTACTCTAAAAATTGTAGCGGTATTGTTTTTAAATTGTGAAGTAATCACAAAAAATGTTTGGATATTGGTTTTAACAAAAAGCGCATTGATCTTAAATTTAATAGAAAAAACAAATCTTTAATACAAATTACCTTATTTAGATGAACCATTTACTTAAATTGTCGTTTTATACTACTTTAAATATTGTAACTATTTCGGTTTTAAAACTTTAAAAAATATCGAAAAATGTTCAGGGTGTCATTTTGAGGAAAACCGCTTTTACCTAAATGATAAGGAAAGGTTTTTGAATAGTGTTATCCTTATTTACGTTTAACTATTTAATCTAAATATTGTCAGAGTTCCGTTTTTATATCGTAAAAAAATTACGAAACATGTTTGGATAGTTGTTTTGACGGCAAGCCTTTTTATCTTAAATAAAAAAAAATGGTTCAATTAAAGACAAATTTACTACCGAAAAGTAAAAATGACCGTTTAGCCATTTTAAACTACTCTAAATATTATAACGATTTCGTTTTTAAATCCTTAATAACCAAAGTGTTCGGAGTGTGATTTTGAGGAACACTGCTTTCGTCTCAGCGTTAACGAAAAGTTCTTGAATACTCTCATTCGTATTTGGGTTTTAAATACTTATTTTAAGCATTGTAACGGATTGGTTTTCAAATCTTTAAAAAAGTAACAAAAAATGCTCGGATTGTTGTTTTGACGCAAAGCGCCTTCAATGCAAATTTAATAGAAAAAAACTTTTTCAATACAATTATCCTTATTTAGCACAAATTTACTATCTAAGAGGAAAAATGACCATTCATTTTAAAGTACTATGCATATTGCAGGGGTTTCGTTTTTAAATAATTAGAAAACAACCTTAAATGTTCTATGTGTGATTTTGAGGAAACCTGCGTTTGTCTCAATAATAAAGAAAAGTTCTTGAATACAGTTATGTTTATTTACGTTTCTAATATAAATTCTAAATATTGTAATAGATTCGTTTTTAAATCGTGAAGACCTAACGAAAACTCTTCGGTTTGTGGTTTTGGCAAAATGCGCCTTCATCTCAAATGTAATAGAAAGAAAAGTTGTTTAACATAGGTATCGTAATAAAATTATCCTTATTTGCGTCTTCAAGATGTAATCAAGGTATTGCAATTGTTTCGTTTCTAAATCATGAAAAAATAACGAAAAATGTTCGGATTGTGGTTTTGATAGCAAACTTTTATTTCAAATTTAATGAAAAAAAATTCTTCAATACAAGTATTCTTATTAAAGACAAATTTACTACCGAAAACTAAAAATGACCATTTAGCTTAAATGACATTTTAAAGTGCTCTAAGTACTATAACGTTCGTTGTTAATTCTTAAAAAAAATCCCAGAATGTTCGGTATGATTTTGAAGAAAACTGCTTTTGGCTTAGTGCTAACGAAAAGCTGTTAAAAACTGTGATCCTTATTTGGGTTATAAATATTTAATTTAAGCATTGTAGCGGTATGGTTTTCAAATCGCTAAAAAAATAACAAAAATGCTCGGATAGTGATTTTGACGCAATCCGCGCAAAAATTTAATAAAAAGAAAAGTTCCTTAATACAATTATCCTTTAGAGGTAGCCTTATAGATAACATGACAAAATGGTTGAATGAAAAATTAAAAATTTGTATTACGTTCAACAATGCTCATACAGTTAAGAATTCTATAGAGCTTGTAGACAATTTAAAATCTTTTAAGTTCACTAACACTTACAATATGTTAGTTTGACATTACAAATCTATACCCTTTAGTCCATAAGGACAAATTCTTAAATATAATATCCGAAAAACTGGTTGATAGTAACATTTCGGACGATGAATCCATTTTCCTGTTTAACCTTTTGAAGTACTGTGTAGATCATAATTACTTTAGATTCAATAACAAAGTCTATCAACAGCTATCGGGTTTGGGTATGGGTTCGTGTCTATCGCCTCTCTTAGCTGACATCTATATGAATTATCTGAAAGAGACCATATTCAAACATAATTCCATAGTTCTTAACAAAATCCAATTTTACAAAAGATATGTAGATGACATATTAATGATGAAGGGGCAGATCCTGAAATTAAGGAAATCAATGATTTATTCAACACGGTTGGTCCACAGATTAAATTTACCTACGAGATGTCAACAGATAAAAACATATTGTTTCTAGATATCACAACAAATTATAATTTCGACAATTTGAATTTCAAAATTTTCAGAAAGAATTCATACACAAACAACCTCATTCTCTTCAACTCAAATGCTCCCTCTGAAGCACAAATACGCAGCATTTAATTCTTTTGTACACAGGGCATTAGATTGGGTTATAACTTGCCCATGTCCATCGAAAACTTCATTTCAGAGATAAACTTGATAAGGACAATAGCTTCTTGTAATGGTTTTTCAATTAAGAGCATAGATAACTTAATGCTCAGGAAATGCGTTTCCTGCGTTTCTCTTAATAATAAAGATGAGTTCTTAAACACAGTGATCCATATTTACACGTTACATATTTAATCAAAATATTACAATAGTTTCGTTTTTAAATCGAGAAAAAATAACAAAAAATATTCGGTTAGTGGTTTTGACGACAAGCACTTTTATCTCAAATTTAATAAAATGAAAAATTCTTTAAGACAATTTTCCTTATTAAGGACAAGTTTATTATCCAAAAACACAAATGATCATATAGTTTAATTTTTGGTTTGAAGTACTCTAAATATTGGAACGATTTCGTTTCTAAATGATTAAAAAATATCCAAAATGATTTTGAGGTAACTACGTCTGTCTTCATGGTAAAGAAGAGTTCTTTAATATAGCTATTCTTCTTTACATACGATATATTTTATATAAATATTGAAACAATTTTGTTTCTAAATTGTAAAAAAGTAATGAGAAATGTTCCAATGATAGTTTTGACATAAGGCGTCTTTATCTCAAATTTAATGCAAAGAAAAGTTCTTTAATACAATTATCCTTATTAAGGATAAGCTTACTATCTAAAAGCAAAATTGACCATTTAGTTTAATTGTTGTTTTAAACTACTCTAAATGTTGCAAGGGTTGCGTTTCTAGATTGTTAAAAAAATAATCAAAAATATTCGGAATGTGATTTTGATGAAAACTTCGTTTGTCTCCATGGTTCAATATTATTATTTGAGTACAACCATCATAATTAGAACAAACATTATTATTTGAGTTAATTGTCGCTTTTAGAATTTACATTACATATTGTAACGGTCTGAATCCTTAGAAAATAACGTAAATCTTCGGACTGTGGTTTTGCGAAAACTGCTTTTATCGAAAATAGGTTTTTCGAAAATACTGTTATCCTTATTTGGGTTTTGAATATTTATTCTAAACATTGAAACGATGTCGTTTTTAAATCCGAAAAATGTTCTTTAATACAGCTATCCTTCTTTACATAGTATATATTTAATATAAATATTGAAACAATTTTGTTTCTAAATTGTAAAAATGTTACTAGAAATGTTCGGATGATAGTTGTGACATAAAGCGTCTTTATCACAAATTTAATGCAAAGAAAAGTTCTTTAATACAATTATCCTCATTAAGGACAAGTTTACTATCTAAAAGCAAAACTGACCATTTATTTTTATTGTCATTTCAAACTACTCTACATATTGTAACGATTTGATTTTTACATCGTAAAAATCAAAAATATTAGGAACCTGACTTTGAGGAAAATACGTTTGTATCAATGGTAAAGAAGAGTTATTGAATCCTTATTTACAGTTATCCTTATTTCCATTTGAAATATTTAATCTAAATATTTTAACAGTTTTGTTTATGTGGTGAAAAAATAACGAAAAATGTTCGGATAGTAGTTTTGGCTAAAAGCGCTTTTATCTCAAATTTAATGAAAAAGAATTTCTTTAACATAATAAAAGCAAAAATGACAATTTAGTTTTGTTGTCGTTTTAAATATTTCAAATATTTTAGAAGTTTCGTTTTTACCACCCAAAAATATTCGGTGTGTGATTTTGAGGAAACCTGTGCATGTCTCATTATTATGATAAAAGAGAATTCTGAAATCATCCTCATTTACGTTTTAATATTTCGTTTTCAAATCGCAAACAAATTACGAAAAATGTTCAGATAGTGGTTTTGACGAAAAACGCCTTCATCTCAAATTTAGAAGAAAAGAAAAGTTATTTAATGCAGTATTTTGAGGATTTTGAGGAAACTACGCTTGTCTCAAGTTCTTAAATACAGTTACCTTTTATTAGTCTTTAAATATTTATTCTAAACATCGTATAGGTTTTGTTTTTAAATCGTGAAAAAGTAGCGAAAAATGTTCTGATAATTGTTTTAACGAAAAGCGGCTTCATCTTAAATTTAACAGAAAACAAAAGTTCTTTAATGTAAGTAATTATTCATCAGAAATTTACTTCCTAAAAGTGAAAATGTTCATTTAGTTTAATTATCATTTAAAACTACTCTAGATTTTACTTTAAATCCTTAAAAAATAAACAAAACTGTTCGGTGTGTGATTTTGAGGGAAATTGCATAAATACAGTTACCACCTTTTCTATTCTTTCATTTTTACACAAAACATTCTATATGTTTCGTTTTTAAATCGTGAAAAATGTTCGGATAGTTGTTTCGACGAAAAGAGTTTTATCTCAAGTTTACCGAAAAGAATTTTTTACAATTATGCTTATTGAAGACAAGTTTACTATCTAAAAGCAAAAATGACTAATTAGCCGTTTTAAACTACTCTAAATATTGTAGGAGTAACCAAAAATAACAAATAATATTCGGACTGTGATTTTGAGGAAAACTCCTTTGTCTTAATAGTATAGAAGATGTCTTGAATACAATTATCCTTATTTTCCTTTTCAATATTTAATCTATGTACTGAAAGAGTTACGTTTTTAAATCGTGAAAAACTATCGTTCGGATAGTGGTCTTGACAAAAAGTGTTTCTATGTCAAATTTAATGAATACGTGCTTCTTTAACACATTTATCCTTTTTAAGGACAGGTTTACTACTTAACAGGAATAACCACCATTTAGTTTGATGTCGCTTTACTCTACTCTATATGTATATTGCAGGGTATATGTTTTGAAATTGTTAAAAATAAGGAAAAATATTCGGCTTGTGATTTTGAGAAAAACTGCGTTAGTCTAAATGGGAAGGGTCATTGAATACATTATTCTTATTTAGGTTTTCAATATTAAAACAATTTCGTTTTTAAGTCCTGAAAACTGACTAAAAACGTTCAGATAGTGACGAAAAGTACGTTTATCTCAAATTTAACAAAAAGGAAATTTATTTAATACAATTATCCTTATTAAGGACAAGTTTACTATTTAAAAACACAAATTACCTCTTAGTTTTATTGTCGTTTGCAACTATTGTAAATATTATAGCAGTATCGTTTTTGTATCCCTAAAAAAAGTCTAAAATGTTTAGAGGGTGATTTTAAGGAAAATTGTCTCTTGTCTCAATGATAAAGAAAAGTTTTAGAATACTATTATCGGTATTTGGGAATAATATTATCGTCGTGTGTAAATCGTTAAAAAAATATCGAAAAATGTTCGGATAGTGTTTATCTTAAATTTAATACAAAAGAAGAGTTCTGTAATAGAGATATCCTTATTAAGATCAAATTTATCACCTAAAGTGAAAATAATTGTCGTTTTAAATTATGTTTGGTGTGTGATTTTCAGGAAACCTGCGTTTGTTTCAAGGATAAAGATATCCTGAATACAGTTATCCATATATCCGTTTGAAATATTTAGTCAAAATTTTGTAATAGTTTTCTTTATGTTCGGATGGTGGTTTTGACGAAAAGGGTCTTTATCAAGTTTAATACAAAGAAAAGTTCTTTAATACAAGATAATCGATAAAACAAAATGACCATTGAGTTTCATTATCGTTTTAAACTAGTTTAAATGTAGGAAAACCCTTGCAACATTTAAACTCGTTAAAAAATTGACCTTAAATCGTTAAAAACTAACCAACAATGTTCAAAGGTTGATTTTG
>WYDF02314276.1:0-14791 GCA_009867245.2 Adranes taylori
AACCCCAATGCAAGTATTATACGAGGTGAACTTTGAATGCTAAAGTCCCTTGCTTCATTGGTAAATACAGTAATGGTTTATCTAAATTTGTTAAGGTGCTAATTCGTCCAAATTCATACACATACCTGATACAATACATTATACCATATATGTATACAGCGAATAATGCAAAAATAACATCTTAATATATGCAAACTTACATACAATTAACGTTGAAATGGAAAATTTTAGGAATAAATTGTCGATAATAAGATATTGCGCCTATATTTGGAATAAGGAAAGGTGTTGATAACGGCTATGGTAGAAACACGTGTCCACCTTGCGTTAAAGGGTTTCTGACAAATTCGGCCAACTTAAAGATTTTGCTCAAAAAATGTTTGTCATTTTTGTTTCAACTTATACATATGATCAAACATTTTCAATCATGAATCTCAATAAAAATGCTTTATTATCAAATTCTTTACGTCGCTGATGACCATTTAGAAGCAGTTTTAAGAATCTCAACTAGAAAATTAACACCTCAATTTAAAAGAATGTTGAAAAATGTGAAACAGTTAAATTCTTCCTATTAAATTGTTTTGTAATATTTCTTTCTCGTGATAATAAAGAGTCTATCTAAAATAGTATTTTACTAGCGGTCCGCCGCTCATTTTGAATTCATTAATTTGGCCCTCCGTCTGAAATGTTTGCCTCCTCAAAACATTTTATAAGATTAGAAAGACCATAAACTCAATTATTAAATTAAGATACATAATAGTAATAATAATACTTCAATAAAGAAAAAAAGAAATAACTTACATCCTTATAACATCACTGGCATTTGCCCAACTTTCGAATGCTTCCTTGTACATTTTATTACGATAAAAATAACCACCCTGGTATGTATAGGGGTACACATGATGATTATTGTAGTAAATTCTTGCTGATGATATAGCTTCCTCAAATAATTTATGGCACAACATCCTTTACACAAACAGAAAAATCAAAGCTCTAGTACGAATTCAAGAACAATGCCAAAAGAAGAAGGGACATGGCCTCCTGAATGTTATTCCACAAATCAGTTTCTATTCCGTTCTCTTTTTGATTATAAACAATATTTTGGTATATACCAAGTTTCTGAACTATCCCCTGAAAATATTTCCAAACTCAAATTATTCTAAAAAAAAAAAACCTGTTAGAACCATTCAGGAGGAATCATGTAATTCCCATAAAAATGGCCAATTTTGTTTTATGTTCTAAATATTACCTTCCAGACGTTGCTGAGATTTCTTCTAGATCACCCAAATTCCCAATCGCCATCGGATATCGCATTAAATGGCCTAGATCATATAACATCCACAACAGCTCCTGTTGGAGCAAGGCAACCTCATAAGCGTCATGCGTTGCGTTCAGCGATGGATTGATCGCTGATACTAGAGCTGCCACTTCCATATGTCTTGTACAGATCACTGGTTTATTATTAACGTAAAGCCACGACCTGTGTAGATAAAATTAACAATTTTTATTTGATTTTGCACTGATATATAGGTTTTTTTCGCTGATATTATTATCGCAGATATAATATAGATTTTTGTTTTGATCTTGTTTTTGATTTGCTGGTCAAAAAATTCGTGGACGTGTTCGCCATCCCATCTTTCATATACTGGAAGTCCGTTCGTTCTATTATATCTTGCAAAAACAAAAAAGTTGACTGTCACCTTTTTTTTTGACTGTCACATTTTAAGTCGTCTATTATTACACCATTAAATTAAACAACATTAATTTAACCCATGAATCCCCCGATCCCCATATTTGCCTACGGCACGGACAGCTTTGCTGTCCAGTTTGGCATGGCCTATGACCCCTCCTGACTCTCTTTTCGGCTAATTTCTAAAATAGCAGTTTGGCGTGCGAAGCACGTTTGGTCTTTTACATTTGTCCGCCTTGGCGCGGCCTTTATCTTCGTTTATCTTCGTGTCCGCTTTGAGTAAAATTGAGGTCCCTGAGTCTTACACTTGTTCCCCAAGTTTTATTTTTTCAACTTTCACAGGAACCGAGATCTTTAATGTAGTACAATAACCGGTCTGAAGTAAATCGATCGCAATGTTTACAAAACAAAAAACACCCTGTATATATGTTAGTTTGTATTTTAGAAAAAAAAATTCAAATAAAATTGAACGAGCTTTTGGTGGCCTATATAATAAAGTTTATTCAAGTGTCCTATCTTTTATAGTTCCTGAAATATATGTTTGTAAAACTTTTAATGTGGCAACGTCGCGCTCTATACCCTTGCAAAGATTGCACTACTTACATTCGACGCATAATACAATATACTACATGCGAACGAAATTTCAATATTCTAATTTTAAAACTGAATTTCTCAATAAAATAATCATTTGGAACCCCCCTCCCCCCAAATTATAATGTGCAACCTGCCACTGACAACATTTATTCAATTGCAAAAACAGTTTATCTATCTCATACAACTTAAAATAATTTTTCCTGTAACTTTGCATATATGAACTATTACGTAGGTCTTACATGTATATAATATGCTTGTTGTATGACGGTTGCCATGGCGACAAGTTGCCAAATTTTTATAAAGGGTCATATCTTTGAAATTATAAGAATTAGATCCGTCATGTACAGTATCAGTTTAAATAGAATTACAAGGGCTACCAAAATGTAAAAATATACAGGATGTTACTAAAAAGTTAAAAAAAATTATTGCTCAAAATCGGTCAAATATATTCATTTAGCTCACACTGGTAGAATTAAGGTCCCTTAGACTTACATAAGTTCCCCAACTTTCATAGAAATCGAGATATTTAGGGTAGTAGACTTTTTTCAAGCTCAAATTACTCCGGTGCTATAACGTGCGAGTTTTTAAACTCGCTTAAATATTAAAGGAACTTTCGATACAGGGAATTCGATAAAATTCTTGCGAAACTTTTCAAGAAAATGGACCCTAAAGTTAGCAAAAAAAATAACACCCTATGTTAAATTACGATTTTAGAAAAGAATGTTTCAAATAAAATCGAAGGGCCTTTATGTAGCCTACACAATAAAGTTTATTCGAATGTCCTATCTTTTATTCTTACTGAGAAATTTCGCAAAGTTTGTTAAACTTCAAACGTGACAACACCGCTTCCTATACAATTTGGCAACATGGGACTTTCTTTATTCGACGCATAATACAATGTACTTATACGTGTGTAATATTTCAGCCTCCTAATTTGAATACGAAATTTCTGAACAAAAAAATGGTTCCTGTCCGCCATATTGGATTTATAAAAAAAAATGAAAAAAACTGTTCTGCGGGCTCATAGCCTACACCTGTCTGCCAAATGTCATCCAGATCTGTCCCATTGGGAAGGAGAAATTCTTGAACATACATCCGTACGTACATACGCATCTCCACCGAAAAATAGAGCCTTCTTTTACTTTTTTGAGCAAGAGAAGTTTTTTTTAGAAAAAACTTTTTATATGAAAAATTGTTCCTTATTGGTGTGTGCATCAATGTGGTACGTACGTACGTGTGTGCATATATCGCGCTCCACTGCTAGACGTGCAGGATGACGCATTATTGTTTATTATAATATTCGAAGTAGGAATAGCAAATACACGCATAGAACCGTGCATACATGGTACACTGCTAGTTTAGCTGTAGCTTGTTACATATTATACCGTACTGCAGGGTTTTGTGGACATTGCTGTTGGGACACTGAATTAAAGGGGAAACCGTACAGGGTCGTCAAATAATAAGTGGTTGACTACACACAGACCCTTGCAGGTACAACCGCAGTCGATGGACAATCGCCAACGATTGAACGCCTTAGGTAAGAGATTTTTATCTAGCTTCACTGTATTACATGAATAGTCAATATTTTGTTTCTCTTCCTACTTCTCCATCAATTTATTTCCCATATAGCGTGAGTGTGCTAGAGTGTATACTTTTAGCAAAAGTTGCTCTCAGTAAGCCACTGAGGACCGGAGGAACAACAAGATCAGGTTCCAACGTGCGGTCTCACGTTAAACTGACGTGGCGCACGAAAATACATATTCCAAAGGCTGTTAAATTCTATAATAGTTAAGATATTTGTGTTTGCGCCATCTATGACATTCGCTAGGACTCTCGGTTTGCAGAGCCGGGAGTGAGAGTCTGTCATAAGATCTAATAGCTTAGGTGAAATTGAGACAGGAGCAGGAGTAAAAAGGAAAAAAATGTGATGAGGTTTTAGCAAATACTGGGCTAGAAAAAGGAATGAATAATAGATTAATTGAAATATTAGAACTGAAGTATGATAAGAACGAAATCAGAGATGAAGTGAGAAATATAAGAAAAGAATGTGAGTTGGAAACGAGAGATAGAGGAGATTAAGCAGATGATGGAAAAGAAAGAAAAAAATTAAACGAAACGGAGAAAGAATGGGATGGAGAAAAACTAAAATCAATGAGCAAAGTGGCAATAAATAATCATTATTGGTAAAACTGAAAAGTTGGGATGATAAGTTAGAAGTCTTAGGAAGAAAACATTTATTTAAAAGCAAGACAATATTTCTAGAAGATGATCTTACAATTAAAGAGAGAAAAACACAAACCATACTGATAGAGAAAGTTAAAAAACATTTGTAAATGGCCAGTGTAAATAGATAGATGGAATGAAGAGTTAAATAAATTGGAAAAAACTGATATTGGATTGCCAACATTACATGCAAGAAAAAGAAAGAAGAGAAACTGAAGGTGAAAATAATAAAAAACAACGAAGAAAAAATATGGTCATAAATCCTAATAAGGGAATAAATGAAAAGAAGGAAAAAGAAGAAGAGGAAGAAAAAGCAAATATAAGTGTAGTTTTGGAATGTAGCAGGACCGAAGAAAAAATAACGAATGCTATGAAGAAAGCCTGTTCAGAAGATAAAACATAAATGTATGATCGCGCTTACGTATTACGCATTAAATAAGGACGCAACGATAACAGAAACGAGACCGGTTTCGCTGTTGATTGCTGTAGCTATGGTACATACATTAGCTCCGTGATTATAGGAACGCATTATAGCGTAGATAGATAAGAATAGGTGTCTTAAACTGCTGTTGCTTCAGAAATGAGTAGGAGACCGTATCAGGAAATAATTAATGTGTGGTTGACTACACATTAACCTGTATAACGAGCCCGAATTGTGTGCCGGCCCACGGCTGTAAATACCCCGAATTTGTATCGAATATTTTAATTCATTTCATGAACTCGAAGCACCAGCAACAACAACAGCCAGTACTCGACGACCAGTCAAGCCGGGATGTAAGTAGAGCGACAACCGCCGGATAAGTAAGCGTTTTCATACACTGTTCTATTGCATGTAGTTTTAGTAATTTTATTTCTCCTACATATTTCCTATACCACTAGAGTGCATGTTTCTAACGCGTATCCGCCCAGGTTAGTTAGTCATTTAGGTATCATAACACCCGTGTCAGCCCAGGTGTTGACTGATTACCCTTTAGCTACTATATCTATAGTAGTTTCCCCTTATACCTACTACACCACTAGAGTGTATGTTTCTAACCCTTGCCAGCCCAGGTTAGTTACAGTCGAAACTGAAGGATCTTAAGACTCGTTCTGATGAAGGGGGTCACATTTTGTGATCCCCTTCAGCAGATAGTAGATGAAGCGAAATATAGATAGAAGATGTGGATAAAGCAAAGGGATCACACTTTGTGACCCCATTCAGCAGATGATAGACGAAGCGGTATATAGATAGAAATATGAATGTCTGTTGTGGTTTGTTGCCCACTTTGTCGCGGCCTTCGACTGCATTTGACTCACGTTTTCGAAAATTTCTGGTATGCGTAACCTAAAATTTTCTCGCGGACCACTTGTTGAATAATAGTGGTGTAGAGGAATAAATGAAAAGTGTGGATGGACAGAGTAAAGTGGCGGATTGCTGAAAATTAGCAGAAATAGTACCAGTGTATAAAAGAGGGGACACGCCGAATGTGAGTAACTACAGAGAAGTAACGATAATGAACAGTAGTTATAAAATATATGTGAAGATTTTGTTAAAAAGATTAGAAAAAGAGTTGAAGGGAAAAGGAATACGCCACTCAACCAAACAGGATTTAAAAAAGGATTCAGTACTAGTGACAATCTGCTGACCCTCAATTAGATTATAGATAATGAGTTCCATAAAAAACGTCGAAAGCTGCTTCTGCTATTTCTAGCTCTGCAAGGAGCGTATGATATAGTGGATAGAAAAAAAAAATAGTGGAGTGTTTTAGGAAACTGAAGGTATCAGAGCATAAAAGTAAGGCAATAGGGAGACTGTAAGAAGATACAAAAAAAGGCACGTGTAGGGTCGTATATCTCAAATGAATTTACAACATATAACAGCTTGAGAAAGGGATATCCGCTTAGTGCTATGTTATTTAATTTGTATATGGCAGATTTGGAAAATGTATTAAAACAAGGACAAGATCGGTACTAAAAAAATATGGTCTTTGGGATATGCGGACGATTTTGTGTGCGTGGCAACTACAAAAAATGAAATGAATGAAATGGTAGAACGATTGGAACGGTATATGGATAGGAAAGGAATGGTGGTGAATGTAAGGAAAACAAAAGTAATGGTCTGTATAAAAGGTGGTAGGACGTGCGTAAGTGATAAATTTGAATGGAAGGGCGAAGTATTATTAATAATAACATTGCAGCGTAGACAACTTGAAGTTGATAAGAGCTGCAATTACGCGTACGCGCACAATAATTTTGTAGATCTAGTTCGTTTTTTAAAAATGTTTTTTGAATTCGCTTCGATGACATCTGGTGGGAGTGAGTTCCAGAGAGGAACGACTCTGTTGCTGGTGAAGTGTTTCCGTGGATTCTTACTGCATCGTTCTGTTTTCAATTTCAGCCTGTGACCTCGCAGCTGAGAGTTTGTGTTTGTTGAAAGAGATCCTCTGTGTTGCAGCTGAAGTGGCCATTAAGGATCTTGTAGGTTTCAATTAGGTCGCCTCTATTTCTACGTTCCAGTAGGATATGTAGTTTCAATGTTGAAAGCCGCTCCTCGTATGGTAGATTTCTGAGAGAACTTGGAACCTTAGTTGCTTTCCTTTGGACTTTTCAAGTGCCCCGATGTCTAAATTACTGGTTCTACATTGAGTATCCATATTAAAGTATTGGTCTGATGTATGACTTGTATATGATCAAGAACATCTGACATGTTAGACGTGGAAAGGCTTATCTTGTTAAATAGATTGATGTGTTAGCCTTTTTAATTATACCATTTATGTGTTCTTTAAATCGCGAGCGACAATAATTCAAAGATCTCTCTGAGAGGTTACCTTTTTCAATACGTTTCCGGAAAGAGTGTAATGTTTTTCCGGGTTTGTCTTACCTATATGTAAAACTGTGCATTAACTAAGTTTAGCGGTAGCAACCAAGTTTGACTCCAATTATAAAGTTTGCTTGTGTGTTGTCGTTTATATCACTTAGATAAGCCAAAAGTTTCGTGTCATTAGCAAAGAGTCAGTCTTCTATAGATTTTGACTTATCACTTATATAGCACAAAAATAAAAGAGGTCCAAGTACCGATCCTTGAGGCACCCCACTGAGTATGTCTTTTTCACTGGAATAATTATTGTCAATTCGGACGCCATAGGTGCGACTCGTCAAAACTTCTTATCCAACGGAGCAAATTACCTCTGACTTCCATGGCATCTAGTTTGTATAATAATCTTTAATGTTGGAACTTTGTCGAAAGCCTTTTCAAACTCTAGATATATAACATCAATTGGGTTATTCTTGTCAAATTTGCTTGTCAGTTCATTTAACATTAGTAGCATGTTACTAGTTACTAGTAAAAACTTTGCTAAGTCTTCAGCTATCATTGTCTTCATGCATTTGCAGAGCACCGATGTCAAGCTGATTGGTCTATAGTTCACCGCTTTAGTTTTATCTCCCTTTTTGTAAATCGGAATGATTGTAGCTTGCTTCCATTCTTCTGGGACTTCACCCATTGTCAGTAACTGGTTCATAAGCTATTGTTTCCGGAATAGATAGCATTTACTACTCGTTGAGGAGTGATGCTAATTGTTTCTATGCTGTTTATTTGTCGTTGAATTTGTGGAAATGGGCCATAGGTTTCTTGTGTAAAAACACTCTGAAACTGATTCGCGAATTCGCTCGCGATTAATAGGAGATCCGTAATTGGTTCATCTGAGTTGTCTTTAGCCAAGGTGATTTGCCTGACTTTAGAACTGAATGTGTTTGAAATGTAGTTAAAGAATTTATTCTTGTTCTCTAAGATTGATTTCTCGTACTTGCACTTTGTATAGAAAAGATACGTGAGTTTAAATATTTAGGTTTTGTGTTTGCAAGAAGTGGATCAATGAATGTACATATAAAGTACCTTGTGAAAAAAACCTAATGTTGCGATAGAGAGAATGAAATGACTATGGGAGCAATGCATGATGCGGAAATCTGAGGAACTAAGGAACAATATGAAATAGAGAAGACACACACATAACATGGCTGAAGAAAATTATGGGATTAGAGAGGTCAACCTCCGAATAAATAATATTACAAAAGGCGAATGAATTGAAGTGGCGGGGAGAAGTGTCAAAAAGAATTGTCAAACTAGAAATTAAAGTGGATATGCAGGAGATTGAAAGTTTGCACGTATGGTGATAAGGCAGGTATGGTGACAGAGAGAATATAGGGATTAAATGGACAAATGCGAGAAAGCAATGTATGAAAGGGTTTGTTGGTTGCTAGAAGAAGCAAGAAGAATGAAAGCAGCTGGTTGAAACGTAGTGTAGGATTTTGTACAACCTATGAAAGGAATAGAAAGTGAGGAGCGGCAAGCCAAAATTAACGCAAGCAATTATAATAAAACGTATTAACATATACAAATGTGGCAAAATACCTGAATATTTGGTTGCAAGAGATAAAAAGTTGAATGTCATGTGTGTGAGAGGAAGAAACATGGGAGCACTGGGTAAATAGTTGTCCGAGTGTGGTTTGGACGGAAAACCAAAAGAAAAAAGCGATATGCATTAAAGTAAATTTGGGAGAGTGAGAGGAAGACGAAGGTCGGAGACTAATAAGAGATATTGTTAGACAAAGAAAATAATGTTAAGGCGTCTTTAATGGGGTGCTCTGAAATTTTCTACGAACGCGTTTTTTTGTGGATTGGTTTGAGGTTCTTGTTGGGGTAGTTTTGTATTTTTTTTTTTATTTTGTGGTATAATATGATATATAGGTTTTTTAGTCGAAAAAAACTTCTCACTGATTTCATGCATATTTGCTGGCTTAAAACTGCTGAACGAAAAAATGTGGATTAACGACTGTAGATTAAAAATCTTAAGAGTGTGGCTAGGAATTTTTTTCACTATTTTAATTAACCATATTAAAAGAACCAGTTTCAACCCATAAATCCTTGGTACATTTTTTTTTATTAGATTAAAATAATAAAATATCAACTTAGAAGAAAAGTCGCTTTCTAAAGTGTTTCAAGTGCTAATTTTGTGTGGTTAACGATTTTAATCCATGGAATTTCAACTAAAACTCTAAGTCTGAACTTTGGGATACATTGAAGTATCCCCAGCTGAATTTTGAAAGTAAAACTTATTTTATTAACACAGGTAATCCTAACACACAGATATAATCTATATAATAACTTGAGTTTATTTTCAACTTCCAAAAGTCAAAATATAAAAACAGAAAATTGTCAAAATATTTAAAACAATGTCAATAATTTTGAAATAACAACTTTGAAGAAGACACTATTTCACAGAATAAAATGCTGGGAACTATACGTCCTTATACATTACACATCAAGTAGACCGCCTCAGGAAAAATATCCTAAGTACGACACTAATATAAAATATCAAGAAAATGCCAAACAATCACAATAACATAAGCTCCAATACCTAAATAAAATAATAACAATAATGAAAAATGAAATAACTTGCCTTGCGCTAACGCCCTTTCGTATCTCCTGTCCTCTTTTATCCTCATTTCCCTTACCATGCCACGTAACTTCAGCTGTTTCCGTTCCATTTTCACCAAAAACAACCCACGCATGATCCTCGGAAAGAGCTAAATGTACATCGGCATAACCCAATGCCTGACAACCAGTAACAACTGCAAACGCAACTCCAAAACAATCTAATTTATTACCAGTTAAATAACTGTGCAGACTTTGAAGATGTGCACGGTCTTTATAGTAGCTTCGTGTCAACGAATTCCAAATTATGTCAGAGACTTTCTTCACAATTTCTCTTGTTGCGTATCGCTTAGTTCCATTATTATTTGAACAATCTATAGTACCTAATAAAAAACATTTAATAATTCTATTCGAAAAAACTAACAACACAAATAATTAACATTTAAGACTAGATAACTAGTTACATAAAAACACTACCTAAATAGCTAAGTTATTACGAAAATATGTCTGAATATTTATTTCTATATCTTGCTTATAAATGACAATTTTTCTAATTTACCTTTAATGATGGTATGAAACTTCTGATATAACAGTTCAACGGTATGTATCTCTAAAATTGGTAAATTAGCTTCTTCAGCTAATTGCGCGGGTGCTATAGACCGGCAGGTGAGTGAATTCTCCACTGCACCAACGATTATCGATAACAACGCTAGATCGGGTTCGGTTTTGCTTTCGAGCTGTGATCGGAATATTTCCAATACGGACTGTGTATTTCGAATTGGAAATAGGGCTCTATCCAGGTCTTTTAAGCCCGCCATGTCGTGATTTTTTTACATTTTCATCTGTTGTCAAAACAATGTCAAAGTAAAGAATTGTCTTTGCTGAACGTTGGTTGATTTTCGGTCTCTAAGGTCTAGCACCTACTTTATAAAAAATATTAGTATCATACATAAAATATTCCTATTTAATTAAATCGTTGTTCATTGTACCATCAAATTTAAATATGATTGCAAGGAATACGTTAAAATTTTACTTTTAAAAGATGCTAGAATTTAGGGATCGTAGTACTTACTGGACCTATTATTTTGGAACAGATACCCCTTGAAAATAATTTTGTACCTGTAACTGACTTAAAAAAAATTATTTTAGTTAATTAATACTTATCTCTACCTTTCTTGCGTCCAAATATTTTGTTCGCCAGTCTTTACATTTCGCGCGTATACACGTTGCAATAGGCCAACGTATATAACCACAGTTTAAAACCATTGAAACAAAAAAATATGAAGAAACAGGACAACAGTAGAGAAGTGTGCGCTACGCACTGATACAACCGATTCGATATTTTTACTTTAACGAGATACAAAATACTAGCAAAATACTTTAGCGAGAGTACTAGAAAAGTAAAATTAACGAATTTTTGTACAGAGTACGATTTTGTTTTTAAATATATTTTTTTCAAAGTGACTGAAGATAAACATTTTTGAAAAAATAAATAATTTTTTTAAGAAAATTAATTTTTGTATTTTTTAATGATTCTTATTTATCTAAACAGCTTATTAAGGGCATAAAATTGAAAATATTAAAATTTTTTTTTAGAATGTATAAAATATTCTATTTTTACAAGGAAACTTATTTTTTAATTACGTGGAGATCGTTGAGGACCAAATCTACGACAATGTTCCATTGGAGAAACCAATAGAAAGGAAAAGAAATATTCTTTTCCGATTCTTATTTTTTCTTTTATACCGCATTTCATTTGAAGAGGTAGGGAAGGGATTAACTTATGAAGAACATGTTTTAAGATTGTCGACATGTGCTTTCACTTTGAGTCCGTATCGTTATTTGTAAATAAAAATGTGGTAAGCCACGACGCAATATACATGCGATGCAAAATGTAATAACTATGGTTTTGTATCTTATAATTCTACAGACGTAAGCAGTTTCACTTTCGAACATTTTATTGATATGCATTTTTAAGTGATTATTGGATCCATATTGCTTTAATTTTTAAGTACTTTTTAATCATATTGCTTTAATTTTTAAGTACCTTTTTAATATCTATCCTTATTTAATATTTCAATATTCAACTTTGATTAATAATTTAAAATAATTTTTAAACATACTCTTCAATTTATTTATACTTACGTTCATTTCAGTATAGACAGAATAAGTTTATTTCAGTATGGAAAAAATTTCATACAAACATTATCCACTACTAACCCTCCTCGCCAATTTTTTTAAAAATTTTATATGTAAATATTCAGATCCCGGAAACTCACTGATTCAGTACCAAATAAAAAAAAAGAATCGGAGCCTTTATTACCTAGTAACAGGTATTTGTTAAAAGTCTAGGAACAGGTCCTACCTATTCTACAAAAATATTTGATTAGTGACCTTTACTAGAATTTGCTTTAGTTTATATTTGCATCAACAGATGTCGCATCAAAAAAGCGAGTGCTTCTTAAACAAAGTAGAGCCGTTTCAAACATACTAAAATAAGTACGTTTAAAGAATAATAATATACATGTAGTTAATATTATACCACATTTAAATTGCTTTAAAAAGATAATTTCTTTATTAAAAAGTTTTAAACAAAATATATTATAATTATCCATTTAAATTTATTATTCAATAATTTGTTGTAATTTTTAATGTTGCGTTTTATTGTAACTAATCGTGTTTGAAAACGTCCTCTCAACACCATATATGTTTATACACATTTGGATAACACTTTCGATGCTGTTGGAGCTTATGATGTTTGGAATCAAGATAAAAGGTTCAATTTAAATTATTCCCTAGATATAACTCTTAATGCAATTAATAAACGCTACTGTCGATGGTGGCCTAAATTGTAATTTTGGTAAGTACTTATTTATGTCTAATCTTCTTTAAAATGTTCGAATGTATTTATTAACACAACAGTAAATTTTTTTATACGTAAATTTTATTTACAATTTATACATATTCAAATATTTATTGGATTGAACTAAATATTGTGAAATATAAAATAATAAATAGACAAGAAAATATACAAAAATAAATAACCAAAAAAATATCACAATCATTTATTAATCTAAATAAATATACTAGGAATCAAGAAATTTTAATAAAAAATATATCTCAATTTTTTGGTTTATTGAATCAATAATCATTAAAAAACTAAATTAACTGCTATATGAAGTACCTAAAATTTTCTATAAAATAAAATAATCAAAAACCTCAAAAAATCAATCATATAAGGGGCAATTTAACAACCTCCCCACAAAATTGTATAAGACCATAATCTCCTGAAACTAACCAATCTTTGCTTTCGTTCTCAAATTTCTCAGCATCACCCTTATTTAAATCACAAATTAAATCACACTTTAACGTTCTTAATGCGCATATTTTCGCCGGATGAAAACCTTGAAGCGCAACTTTTAAAGGCGTAGTTGGATCCCAATTTATATCTCCCAATAATTTTCGATAGTTTAAATCGCCCTTGAAAATTAATAGTTTCGGACGCTGCAATCTCTTATATAAGTCCTTATCTTCCTCTTTCATTTTATGAAAAGGATGTGGAAGTGTCCAAAATAAAGATTCCTCAATCGTCCATTGATCGGTATCTAAATAACGTTGCCATTTTTCACCTAAATGTTTTAAAAAAGGAACCGAATTTTTCTGTAATTGTTTTATCATCCAAATGAAATCATATCGCGTAACGTCAGATATAAACCATGGCATCGATTTGACATGAAATCGGATTTTTTCAGCTAAACCTACAAACATAGTTATCGTTTAGATACTTCTATACTATATTGGCCGGCATCTGCTCTTGTTTTTTTTAGCAAACATATTCTTTAAGCGGTTTATTTATTTATTAACGGGTAACCCCCTTGTAGTACAAGTATAAAATTTACATACAATGTGATTGAAGATTTACATTTTTGTATGATTATATGCAGTATATCAAAAAATAATATTATATATAAATATAAACTTACGATTATACAATATAAATAGAAATATAAATACAAATAAGTACAATTAAGATATGATACAAACTTCGAGTTTCCTTGCATAACCTATAGGTATATGTGTTAACGCTGAGACGTTAATCCATAATGGAATTTTATTTTATTAGGACCATGATAGTAACTGATATCTATGTTCGAAAGCAGTATGCTTTCAGAATATTGAACAACCATGGATTCTGTTTGAAACTAATTTTTAAAATTTTTTAATGTGTAGAGAATATCTACCTCATATTCATTGGCTAATCTTGATATAGAGTTATTATATGAGTAACTCGATCTATGAAAAGTATTTTAAATAAATTATGTTTTCGTATATTATGAAAGGAACTTTCAATTCTATGACATAAGCAATTGGGAACAATCTATAGTTCCGTTTAGTAACTTGTGTAAAAATATTAAATCCGTTTGTATTCGCTTCAAACATATTCTTATCTGTCATTTTGTATGCAAAAGTTTATAAAATTCATTTTGAATAGATTCAACTTCATCACTATAACATTTATAACGAGGTGACCACACAACGAAAGAAAACTCTCAAATGGATCTCACTAATGAGCTGTATACTAGTCAATACGTATTCGGTTCAAGTTGATAACATTTTTCAATTTTGCAATTAATATTAAGTTCTCACAAATTAGAATAATGAGATTTATTCTGTGTGAACATATATAAGCTACTAGCGGACCCGGCAAACGTTGTTTTGCCCCCCCCTCCCCTCCGCTACCCACCGGGTCCCCATATTTGCCCAGGCTTTGCGTCGGCCAGCGGTATTGTTTCATTGCCGCGGTATATTCTAATCCTCCGGCCGCGGCAATCCCGGTGTCTCCTGAAGCGAGCTACAAAAAAGTGAATAGCATA
>WYDF02314287.1:0-28299 GCA_009867245.2 Adranes taylori
AAAGCCTCGATAATGCCAGATGAGACTTTGGCGAAACGTCGGCAAAACAAAATGCCCAATACGCGGGGCACAACCCGAAATAATAACAACAATACACATATTCACACCCGCGGAAATCTAAAACTTCAAAATATATATATATTTTAAAACTAATGCTAAACACCTTCTTTTACATCAAATTAAATATTTTAAACATTACGTAATATATTTTATTCAATTCATTCATTATCATAACGTCAATATTTTATATTTACTTCCTCTTAGTTTTATCTGTAAAATTCAATATAAACTTTGCTTCGCTACGACATAAACTTTGTTACTGAGAGTACCTATTTACGTTACATTATTTCTTTTTCTTCATTCGTTTAGCATGTTTCTCGTTTAGCGTTTGCGCACCACGTGGAAATTCCACCCGCAATCTTATAATGGTCAACTTCTACTTAATTCAATTTATAGATGTGGCTGGTACGATTATTTTTCATGTTTGCGTTTTTGCAGTTTATGTTTGATTTTAATTTTGTTAGATAATAATACAAATAAGATATGATTTTATAAGTTTAAGATATGATTTTATAAGTTGATATCTTTTTTGCCTTTACCTTGAATATACATTGAGTGTTATTACACTTGTAGAAATTATTAGGACAATCAATTTCTCCGCAAGATGGTGGTTCATCGGACCTATCATCACAATCTGGTGTTCCATCACAATGCCATGATCTCGGTATACAAATACCTAAACAAAAATTACAATGAAAATTATATATTGAGAAAATTGATAAAAAAGTGGATACAATACACTCAGTTAAGATAATGATTGATATTAATAAACTTTATGAATATTAAACACGGAAGTTAACTCACCACTTGATTGACATTGGAACTGTTTCTCACTATTGCACTGATCCGGCGCAATGGACGGGCAACCCAGTTCATCCGACCCATCGTTGCAATCGGGAATGCCGTCGCACTTATACGATTCTTGGACGCATTGTCGTAAATCAGCACATTTAAACTGGCTGGGTAAACAAGTGATTGGAGGACAATCTTTCTCGTCCTGTTTATCAAAGCAATCGTCATCTCCATCACAAACCCAACTCTGTTTTAAAATAAATTTAAGATAAGCATGACTTTTATAAGCTAAGTTTATTAGGAAATATTATAATATTCATAATCCTGTGTCATAAAATCCTATTGGAAAAAAAACCAGATGAAACAGGCTGAAGAATAAATTCTTTTAACTTGGGTAGCCTTTGGTAAATTGATATACTATACAACCCTAGAAACTTTACACTGATAATGCTTCTTTAACCCTACAATACATCATGCTGTACACATGAACCATCACGCGTTATTGATAACTAAAATGTAATGTTGTCCCATCTGGCTCTATATTTTTAGTAAAGTAAACGTTTATTGACGGGATCATCCCCCTTAAAAATATAATTCATAATAATTATAATGTATGTGGGGGTACAACTTGTAAACTAATATATTAAACATAAATCGCATTTTGCCGCTATAGGTATATGTATGTGCTATACAGCCAATTACAATACTTGTAGATGTGCATCATAAAAGCTAAAGAATATAAAGTAGAATTTTGAAGCTAGCTATTTCGTTAACATGTTAAATTATATGTCTTAAATTGTTCTTAAATCGAGACAAGGTGGTACCAAATAAATCAACTCGATTTGAAACTGTATTTCCCATACGGGCGAATCGTACCATAGGGCTATGATATAAATAAGTTTTTGAACAAAACTTTACAGTAAATAGTGTTACTCCTCGTCTTGTAGGTATTTTGAAGTTAACATGTTTCAATAAAGAGCTGCCATTGATGATTCCATTGATAATTTTGAAGAGTGTACAAAGATAAATTATTTTTCTTCTTGATTCTAATATTTTCATGTTATACATGTTCAGTATGTGTCACGTGGCAGTTGTAATGTGGAAACTGTTTGTCCACCAAACTCTTTACTAGAACGAAATACATAGCCTAAGGTTTTAAAAGATTTATTAACAATGTAATCGATATGTGTTGAAAAAGTGAGTTCAGAGTCAAATATTACACACAGATCTCTTATCTCCTTGACAATTTTTAATTCTGAGTTTTCAATAGAATATGAGGGAGTTACTGTATTTCTACTGCGAGTAAATGGTATTACGAAACATTTCTCAATGTTGATTTAAAGGTGATTTAATTTACACCAATTATTAAAATTATTAACATCGATTTGAATGTCAGCAATTAGTAAACAAGACGAAAAGTTAATAACATTTACTAGTCATTTATAAACAACCTAAATAGTTTTGGACCACTATGTGATTCTTGTGCAACTCCAGAAGTTACTCTTATTGGGGTTGATGTATGACTTCCAATCCTAATATATACATCGAGACCAAAAACCTATTGAACCAGTTAAGCATATTGCCATTTATACCTAATGATGATAACTTGTGTAACAATAATTTGTGGTACACCTTGTCAAAGGTCTTCGATAGGTCGGCATATACAGAGTGAATGGATTCATTTAGTTCGAAGATGGCAAGTATATAGTTTTGATAGTTCCGAAGATTCGATTCAACTGATCTGTCTTGTACAAAACCATGCTGGTCTGATGAGATCAGGGTTTTGGTTGCCGATATAAATGTATTAGTAACCAACTTATCCAGCAATTTGGAATGCAGGAATATGAGATCGCTCTATAATTCTCAACATTAGCTCTATAGTTTGCCTTGTGACAAACGTAGATTTCCATAGATCTGGAAATTCGCCAGACGCTAAGGACATGTTGAACAACAATTCCCGAGGTTTCATGAGAGTGCAAACGCCTAGCTTCAAAAAGAATGATGATATATTATCTGGGCCGGGATTGCAGTCGATATCTAATTGTTGGATTGCATTATATATTTCTATAGCAGAAAGCTCGCAATCACTGAAATTAATAACATTACTCATATTAATTTCACCAACATTAAATGGATCTGTGCTATCATAATAAACACTAGAAACGTACTTAAATCCGTCGACAATGTCCTGGCCAGTATTTAATATGGTGTTTTTATAATACATGCAATTAGGAATCGCAGATGATTTGGTGTGATCTGCTATATATTTCCAGAAGTGCTTTGGATTCTTTGCTAATGAAGACTCCGTCTTATTAACGTAATTTGTATAACAGGTATTATTAATGATTTGCAAAGAGATCTCAAATTACAAAATTTATGATATGCTTCATCTGACCTAGTCTTTTTATATTCCTTATGAGCAACCTTCTTTTGAGCTATTAATTTTTCAAGAATTTTATTGATCCATGAGGCAAAATTAGATGATCTACTTTTTTTACGTTAACATGTGTGTCAATAATCTTTTGCAATGCATTATAGAAGTTATTCGTAGCTTCATTGATTTTGTATTCAACAGTAGGTGCTCCCAATCAATATTAGAGAGAGAATCATTAATTAAAAGATCATTTGAATTTACAAAATCATAGAAATATGACTCACAGTTTAATGGAGCGATTTCACCATTTAAATGTATACTACAGCAATAGCTTATATGATGCTCACTATTCTCAATGATGTAGTCGTCACATTTATCAATTGAAATGATATCTATAGTACTAAACACTATGTCTAAAAATATATTTCTGTTGTATGAAATGTTGTTTTTTTTGGTTTAAATTAATGTAAGAGAAGTTTTCCATTATAATAGCATTATTTGAAATAATATCATTGTTTGGGCATCGAATTCCAAACCCCCCCTGGTCATTTAATCCATTGCACTCCACAAAGGTTGTAGTCACCAAAGATGAAGAACGGAATATTAGTATTATTTTATATTATATTTTCTACCACATATGTCGGTATACGCTTGAGGCGCGGAGTTTGGCGGAATGTAGACACCACCTATAATAAATTATGTATGTTTAAGATTGCAAGCTATAAACAGTTGTTCAACCGTATCCAGTGCTGGTCTCAGGACCCTGGGTTTTAATGTCTTCTTCACCGCAAAGAGTACGTCTCCTCCTCTCTCCTTATTACTGGTAGTCATGAATCGATCACATCTAAATACATCGTAACTTGTTAATTTAGCCTGGGCGTGGGGGATATTGGAATTAAGCCAACTTTCCACTAGCACAATTATATCACAGTTAGTAGTTGCCACTGATTTTTTAATATTAATCCACTTCATACTGGTTCCACTAACATTTTGAGCATATATCGATAAGGGGGTTTTAGTTTTCCTGTCTTTTTTTCAACTGATTTCACAATTTTGGGAACACCGCTAAAGTATTTGTTAGTTTACCATTATTTTCACCATTATCTTCACTTCTCTTTAGTTCAGCAATTAGACTTTTCCAGTAAGTTTTTTGTTTCACAGTGTAATCAGCTGTTATCTTTATATTTGTATTACCCAGCTTATTCTTATTTTGCAAGATTGCAAGATTTTATATACTAAATCAGTTGTGATCTGGTTTTTCCTATTTGTTTGCATTTGTTTATATTTATATATGATGAGGATTATGAGGATTATAATGGCAATATAATTAATAATGGTTATATCGTTATATGTGAAATATAAAAATTATTATTTGAGAAACTTATATGTAGTCTTCATTTCATTTGTCATATATATTGTCCTGTACAGTTTTTGCATGGGATATTGTACCTACATCACATTTGATTCTGATGACGTGTCAATTTTTACTTTTAGTTTGGAGAAGAATTTGGTTCTTATTGTGTTCTGGTATTAGTATATGTGACATTAGTCGTTTTTCCATATTATTTTTATCTGAAAAGACCGTCTATGTATGGTAAACTGTAGTAGCCTTAGTTTTGTTTTTTTGTTCTCTTCCGCTGATTTGTTAGTGTTTAGAATTCTGTTGATTGAATAGTTATTGTTTTTTAATATTTTTGTGATTTCTTAATCAAATTTAAACAGCAGGGTGTCTTTTGCTTGGCTAAACAAAGATAATTAATATATTCCCAAAAAACAGAACATTTCATATGCGCAATCCCGGACCAAATAATTGCCACCCGTTCTTATCTAAAATATATAATAGAAAACCAGACAATTCCAGCGACAACATGCCGGGTTCTCAATCAAGACAATGCGTCAAATAGAGCATATAGAACAATAGAGCATATAATCAGTGGCCGCACCTCATTGGCATCGCGTAAATATACAGAAAGGCAAAATTATGTGGCAAAGATTATGCACTGTGAAATATGGAAAAACTACAGTATCCTGCCTAGAATTTCACAAAAGAGGAAGCAGAATAGCACAATAAAGTCCCAGTTAAAAAAAATTTAATGCAAAAAACATTTTTTTTACAAACCATAAAATCTATTTTGAAAATATTGATGATTAGGAAGTTTCTAAGAATTAATTAAAAAATTGAAGCAGGGTGGACACGTGTTTCTTGCATAGTGATAGCTGTCGCCGTCAGCACCCTCTCATCTCAATACAGACGCAAAATATCACTACACTGAATAATGAATCCGACGGTCTATCAAATGCGCTATGCCTCTGTCTTAAACTAATTCTTAAAATTTTCCTAAGTTACAAGTGTATGCAAAGTAGCATATATTAAACGTTAGATATCAATTTGTTAATTGTATAATGCATTGGGTATTATGTATTTTATTAGCAGTATATAATGCATTTGGACGAAATAGCACCTTTAGAAGTTGAGATGAAATAGTCGACCGTTCCCATCGTACCATATTACTAGTCTATTAAAGTATAGAAGTCAATAATTGTTTAAGGTAACAATTTGTCTAAAAACACAGTGTGTTTTTAGACAAATTCTAATTACGAGACGATTTTTGTGAGAGTGCCATGTAGGGTTTCTGAAAAATCGCACTTTTAAAAACCGCGGTTATCGGTTTTGAAAAATTAAAAACCATGGTTTTGCTTTCGGCTTCGGTTATGCATTTAATATAGTGCATAAAAATTTAAAATTAATAAAAAAAATTTATTATCATTTTATTTTAAATGAAAATTATATTATTTTAAAAACACCAAACTATTCAAATGTTTGTCACTTAATCTAGATCGTAATTTAGAACAAAAATTGACTCTTAATGAAAATGTTCTCGCGGCATAGGTAAATGTAGCTCTAGTAATAGTAAGTCCTTGAAACAATAACTTTGGTTTTTTCGAAAGTTTTTAGTGAATTGTTTGTATGGAATTACTTTTGTTAAATACTTCTGAATGGCCATTTTAATTTCAGTTTGTAGTTGTGTCTGATTTCAGTCTGGTAATCTTTCAACTTCTGAATCCGAAGAGACTTCGTCATTTCAATCTGGATAAAGTCATTCCAAAATATTTGAAACCACTATTTGTTCTGGTTTTGATGGAACTTTGGATGGATCTAATGAACACTTCACTGAATCTCGATTTTGGCGACTTTCCAAACGCTACTGAATAATTTTTAATGGATTTGCTAGTGGATGTTTTAAAAGAATATATTTTTCCAACATCGGTGGAATAGATGACCACCTAGTCTTTACGTCCATAGTTAGATCAATCTCGAATACTTTGTATAATATTAATTGCATCATGTTATCAGATGGATATAGTTATATTTATTTGTATGAATTTGAATATAGAATTTTTTTTAAAGTAGTCCAATTTTATAATTTTTTGGGTTTGGCTTAAAAATTCTCCTCTTCATACTCCCGTATAATTTAATCGAAAACCGTTTTTATTGCAGTTTTTCGGTTTCGGTTTTTGTATAGAAAACCGCGGTTTTCCAGAAACCTTAGTGCCATGTAATAATGAGATATTTTTTTGCTAAGAACTATGAAACGAAAACTAAGTGCTTGCCGAATGCGCGCACATCTATATCCGTTCATGGCCACTATCCTATTGCTAGATGTAATGACTAAAAATGCCCCTTGCGGGCAAAAAATGCAATTTCTAATTTTTGCGACGTTGTCGCTGGAACAAAAATTAAACTAAACTATAATAAAACAAATGAGAGGACGAAACACATGGTTATAAATATACGGCAAATAGTCATCTTCGCCACCTTAAATTGCCAATCTTAAAATAGTGAACATTACGTGTTTTTAAATATTTAATGAAATGTCATTTTTAAAATACTAGTCAGTGGAACATTTAGGGAAGAGGATTGGCCCAATTAAAATCGCCAGTTTATTCAAAATTGAGATCTTATTTTTGACTTTCAGTATATGAAAGATGGCGTAGAGGTCACATCCACTAATTTTGTAATCCGTTTTTATAAAATATACTTTGATATTATTATACCTACATATTATTAATTCCTCTATATTCTCGACTTGCATTTTAGGTTTGTAATTGAAAACTATCCTGACTGTACACATAATCCCTAAAACACTTTTAAAACTTCTTATAGAATCTTTTCTAAACTTAGTTTGTAAACTGTTAGAAAATATTGCACTTTAGAGTAGATTTTTTCATTTCATATATTTCTCCGTATAGCTGACCAAAAATATATTCAAAAGAAAAGATAAATCGCCAAAAAACAAATTTCCTTAGTTGCTCATTCCCATAAACATTAATATAAATATGAACGAATGTAAAACTTACCTGTGGTATGCAATGTCCAGTCCGTGGGCACGTGAACTGGTAATATGCACATGTTTTCTCCGCACATGAATCACCTTCATCCGATCCATCGCCGCAATCATTTTCTGAATCGCATTTCCACGTATTCGGAATGCAGCGTCCATTATCACATTGAAATTGCGATGCCGAACAAGTCACGTTAACGCAACCAGTTTCGTCACTGAAGTCACCACAATCATTTTCTGCATCGCATTTGAATGTAACAGGTATGCATCTAAAAATAAACAAAAAGAGTATCAGTCATTGCTTAAGTACAGATGGTAGTAACATCTAAAACAGTATCCAAACGAGTGCTTTTACTATAATAGTTTTGATAAAATATAAACAAAGAAAAAATACAATAGCATATCCTGTTATTGGCACAAAAATCTCACCTATTTCAAATACCGATTTATAGAAAAAACCTGTTTCAGTGCTACAAGCAATTACTCCGTAGTCTAAAATGATACTATGCTATTAAAATGCTAATTTAGCACAATGAAGAACAAGAAGTAACCGACCGGTCTCGAACTCACACCGTAGCAGAATCATTTACGTATTTAAATTTAAAACAATTAAGTACATTACCTACAACAGTATAAATGAATGAATGAATTTAGTTTTATTTAATACCTAATTTAGTTTTATATTAGTTTTAATTTAGTTTTATAGAATACCTAATATACAATATTTGGCTTACACAATTGTCTTACATACGCTCTTATATACCGTCAAAATATTAATATAATGAAATATGAACTAGTAATACAAGAAAACAAATAATATAAACAATACAATTATAAACAAGAGTTCTGACAATAAGCCAGAAACCATACAAATATACTAAACATAACAATAAAAAACATGTAAAAAGTGAAGCATGAAAAATAACAACAAAGGAAAAAATAATAAAAATAAAAGAACAAGTAAGAAGAATAATGACACAAAAAATAAAAACAAAGAAACCATTACAACGGTGGTCTAATTAGCACGATTTCAAATATATTTTCAAAAATTAGTTCAAATTTAAATGTTTCATATCATTTAGCATTTTATCATAGTCATAGATTTTATGAACATAGACATCAGAGATTATAATGCTATGAGCGATATCCCATGTATTTTCAATTGCATGTTCATGCAGTGGAATTGCATGTGGATGCAGTTTCTTGCGATCTATAATCTCAAATGATTAGGTAGTTTTATATATTGATGTATTTGTATCAATATGTTGAATCTACCGTTACAGCTTCATTTCGTATTGATTAGAGATATTATTTAAAAATTTTAATTCCTTACCGCCCTGATTTGCATTGGAATTCATTCGCTGCGCAAGTCGGTTTTGTACAATTTTGTTCCTCGTCACTATTATCTAAACAGTCATTATCTCCATCGCATACCCAAGACTTCGGAATACATCGCTGATTATTACACGTGAAATCCCATGCATTCGGACACGCTGTCACAGGCGGTTCACGATTTGGATCCGGTTGGCATGTTTTAACGTCAGATGTTAATGTCTCTCCATAGGGACAACCGCATTGAGCCATCAATCCACCGACAAATCCGGCAGAAGATGCAGGGGGAACTAGATCTTGAGCTGTTGAATTTCGTGGCAATGCAAAGCAGAGTTTTTGACATCCACCGTTATTATGCCAACACGGTTGCAAAGTATCAACCAATTGCTCGAACTCACTGTATATCTAGAAAGAAATTCATGCTTCTGAGCCAGAGGTTTTCAAAATTATTTAGAAAACAAAATTATAAAAAGATAATCGGTTCACATGAATTTTTAGTGTTCACTAACTAGGAGATATAAGATACATTTTCAGACAATCGCTCATGTTTCTAAGTAAGGGTACCCTCATTCTAAGAAGCGGTTTTACTTAATGGAACACTGGTGTGACAAAAAAGATGTCCCATGACGCTGAAGACAAGGAAGAAACGTTTGTTTTGCAAATAAATAAAAATTACTCGATCTCACATTGTCGCGGTGGAGAATGATGAGTCTTCAGCGGTTGGATTTCCTTATTTCTCCGAAAACTTCTGGTAAACACATTGTTAGGTACCATTAAGAATTGATCGTTCTACGTTGAACCAATAGTACTGTTGCGACATGTCCAGTTTTACGAGAAAAAAAGTGATCATTTGCTTCAAAGTGGTTCGTACGCAAACAACTTTTGTTGAATTTGGATCATCTTGAAAAACCCACACTCGACTGCTGCTAATTTTCCAAGGCGAACAAATATTTTTGACGACCAAAACGATTATGCAATATTAAATGTACGCTGGTCCCACTAATGCCCAAGGATGCCTGAATTTTATAAGTCACATAACAATGTTGCAATGTTAGTTCACGCACAGCATCAATGATTGTCACAACAACAACCGATTTTAGACTCTGATCTTAGACTGAATAACCGATCTTAGAAAATTGAAAAAAATTATCACACGAAAATGTTAATGCTGTAGTTGTTAATGATCCATATTTGACTGAGATGCATTTTTCTAGTTAATGTAAACACAATAATGGCGCTCGTATGCTAAAACATTCTGAGTACAGATACTGGCTTATACAAAAGAGGCGTCAGTTGTCAGCTGACAGCAGTAGGGTTGCCAATACCCAAAGTATAAAAGCCAACCCGCGAAAAACACTTTCTTATTTAGTACTAATGAAAGAGTAGTTGTTTCTCCAAAACATTTTTATTTGCTCAAATCATGTGGTGTTTTTATAGTAATAAGTAATTACCTCAAATATTAAGTTTATAAACCTGAACAACTGAAAACATTGATTTGGTTATTTAAAATCTCATTCAAATTTTGGGCAAAACAAAAAACAAATGTATTGTAACTTATAAAAGAAATTAAAATCTAAAAACTTCAAGCAGTTGGAATACTGGTTTGATTTAAAGAGGTAACCATCGACATAAACATATTTTTTATTCCTGCTTATTAAACAAAACTCATTTCTGCACGGAATGTTTTAAGAAAGACTTTCTTCCGGTGAGGAGGAGTGGTCTAAATTCGGAAGAGCGATGCGTGAAGTGCGGCCGGGATACCCAGCAATGCAATTGCCAAGTTTTCCACGAACATCTCATTTACACAGTGAAACTGTCTCCAAATAACTTTATAATTATTTCTTTGAATAAACGTTATCTCAAACTCATAATTAGTAAAATCATTCATTATTTACTTTTAGTTTACTTATCATTTTTATTATTATCTGCAAAATTACATTTTCCTAAAGTTTTCATCATGAAGTTACAGTCTTCTCAATAAATATTATTAAAAAGAAATCCCAGATGTTGTCAATAAAAGTTATTTAAAAAACTCGGAAATGCTTATAATAAACACTATAAAAAATATTTTTTTATAGTTTTCATTCAAAGCTTTAGTTTGTAACTTCTGAAGTGATATTTGGTCGTTCATTGTATCTCTTTCTAAATAGCACAACAGGTACAAAGTTAATTCTTTTTAAAATTATATGGGAGTACTCTGGGAATGGCTTAAGTAGAAAAAAATTCAAAGTTTTGAATATTTCGCAATTGTTTTTGTGCAAAGATTATATAAGGCTTCCATAGATCAAAAATAGCTTGAATGTGATGTGGTGGTTTTTATCAACTAAAAGAAAAATATGTTTGTTTACTTACGAAATTTAAAACATTAAATTGGGTATTTAAAGACAGAATTTTTTTGATAAAAGAAAAAATTTAAAATTTTAACTTATAAATAAAACTACAATACAAATATCAATAAGATTTACCTTAACGCCATATAGTCGATTTGTTTGAGGTTCCCTAACCAAAGTCTCCTCATGCTCACCAGTCAATTTATGTAACTTGATAATTGCATCTAAACGCCAATCAGTAATGTACATGAAGTCCTTATATATCACAATACTAAAAGGATGCCTTATAAGTCTTGAACTTACGGTCTTCACATCTGTACCATCCAAATGTGCATGTTGAACATGGTCGAGTAAAGCGTCACACCAATAAATTCTATCTTTATCAAAATCGATTGCTAAACCATTGGGCCAACCAAGTGTAACGTTTTTGAAAATTAAAAGATTACTACCATCACTAAAAGCTCGTGAAATATTAGCCGGTCTATCCCATTCAGAGAAGAATATGTATCCTTTATTCGGATGGACAACAATTGCACGCGGTCGTTTTAAATTCTTGAGCAAAGTTCTTCGGTAAGTAACATTTCGCGTCGATAAAACATTTAATGTTCCTTTGCGACTATCAATGTAATATAAATTTTTCGACACCCAATCAACAGCTAGACCTTCAACACCTTCATTTTGTGACGCTAAAACAATTTCCCTAGATGTTCCATTGCGATGCACTCGATATATAACATCTTGTAGCACATCGGAATAATAAATCTGTTGGTCTCTTGCATCAAAATCAAGACCAACAAAACGAGCTCTGCGCGATACTACTGGCATCATAGCATCACTAAAGCCTTCAATAATTGGATCAAGAACTTTGCCTTTGATGAATCTTTGCTGAGAATACATTAAGAATTCTGTTGCTGGATTACAATTGCGTTCATCGCTTGATAAACGCCAACCGATATTGCAAGCACAACGATATCCTAAGCCTGATAAGGTTTTTGTTACGATACACATGTGTTGACAGCCACCATTATTATTCCCACAAGGATTAACTGAATGCGTTTGGATTTGACTATGTACAGCTTTGATAGCTTTAAGTTCTCTAATATCTTTCATCCGATAGATGGACTGAATAGTGGAACTACCTTCATATTTATCAACACTCATCACGCCTTGTTTAGTACCATCAGTCCAATAGACTCTATTCTCGAAAATTGCAAGTCGCGATGGACTAGGCACTGATTGTCCTCGAACTATTTGAAACCTATACATCCCATCATAATTAACTGTATCGATGTAATCCAACAAAGAATCACACCAGAATAGTCTTTTTGATATTATATCAATAGCAATTCCTGATGCTTTATAAGCTGCTTCTGATACTATTGATAAGGCGTCAGTGCCATCCATATTTGCTCGAAGAATCTGTGAGCTATCTGCTACAAACATATAGCCTACTAATGGATCTAAACCAATATCAACCGGACTAGTAAGATTTGAGCCTAAAACTATTGCGTGTAAGCGACCAGTTAATTCGAATATATCAATTTTTTGACCAATTGTATCTGCTACATATAGTTTGTCACCAATCCAATCTACTGCAATCGCTGAAGGTAACCAAGTACCCGGCAGTGAAATATCTGGTTCGTGGATTAATTTTATACCAGTAACAGTGTTTTTCATTTGTTGTGCATATATCTGGAAGCAATAAATTTAAAATAAAAAATTAATGTCGCGTACATCGCGGCTTGAGAGTTTTTAGTCATACCCATATATCAAAAAATCTCAGTTGACAGTTTCATTACGCTTGTAACTCTCTAATAGTATTACCTTGTATTTTTTGTAGTTTTGATCTGTAAATATATTATAGACAAAATATTACAAAAAATATGATTTATGTGGATGATAGTTCTTTTGAAATATGGACATGATTCAAAACAATTCTTGATCGATAATGTATTTTCACAATGTTATGTGTTGAAAGATACCTTTTTCGTTTTGATATCGGACCAAAAAATTAGATTTCTATCATAATGAAAGTCCAAACCGCTTGCGCCTGTTGTATTGGCAACAATTTTGACTCTTTCACCTCTGCTGTTCATCCGATATACTGCTTTATCGTACGCAAAAAACAGCATTAATTCACCAACATCGCCAGCTGTACATTTGCGTTGGTCTTGTTTCATGAATCCCTAAAAGTGATTAGAAACTTTTAATCTATTTAAATATAAACTAAATAGAAAATCAGAAATAAGTGGACTCCAAAACATTTTTCTGCTGAGATACTGTTAATTACATAATAACAGGGTCGGCTTAGATATTTTGAAATACAAAAAAAAAAACATAACTAGCAAAATTTACAGGAAACGTAACAATAGGAAACGTGTACGTTCATTAGGTAACGTGTTGTTAGGAGCAAAACATTATGGTAACGTATTGTTTGGAACAAAAGCAAACATCGTAAAATGGGTAAAATCTACATTGTTTTCATTACTAACCATATACACTACAATGACGAAAATAATGTACTAAAATAGATAAAATCCACATTTGGGAGAGTAAAGCTATAAACTCGGTATATCCACTCAAAACTAGATATAATTCCAATCAAATAATTTCATTTCTGCTACAACTAAGTAATAATTGATCACTCCAATAAGTTCAACTAATAATTGAGAGTATATTTTCGTTCTCACTATTTCATCTGTGTGATAAGGTAAGAAAATTCTTTTCAGCATAAAGGGCACTAAAAAAGGATTTTCTGAAGTATTTACCACGACACTTAAAAAAATCCTTTTCAGTATATAGGTCACCGAAATAAAATTTCTGACAACCAAATAAATGATTAAAATCCGACATAGATTTTGAAACCGAAATGTATTTTCTAACATCAAAATGGATTTTCTGAACCCCAAATAGATTTTTAGACAATCCATTATATTCGGCTGCCTTCACAGTAGAAAAGATTTTGGTATTTTTCTGGAAATGGAAACGCCCAGAAAGAATTTCTCAGGGAAATCTATTATTATCGGTGTCCTACACACACAAAAACGGATTTTCTGAGGTAATTTGTTTCATAGCTCAGCAAATCTGTTTTTATTATTAAACTTAGTCAATTTTCCCTCTCTAGGGAAAATCGACTCTAATTTTTTCCAACTGATGCTAAATATATTGTTAATTGGTAGTAAATTCTAGTCTAAAAAGTTTAAAGAGAGTCAAACTTATTTAAAGTTTATGTATATGTTCTAGTTTTTATACTGTTGCTTTAATGTAATAAATAAAAGTTAAAAAATACTAAATAAAATCTATAGTTAAATAAAAATAATTTCATATGCACCTTAGCACAAGAACACATATATCCACCATCTGTATTAGTACAAAGCTGATCACAGTAGCCCCACTCATTGCATTCATTCTTATCGATGCAAGTTTTATTGTCCATTGCTAAAATTCGACCTTCAGGACAGTAGCAAGCACCACCCGCTAAGGATGCTTGACATTTATATTCACAGCCAAGTGATGGACATGATAATTTTGCTAAAATATTTATTTCTATAAATCAATTGTATTACATATAGCGTAAAATATAACATTTTCCGTCAGGCATTATTAAAAACAAAAAGTTTTAAAAAAATTTACAGAAAAAAGGATTTAAAAAATATCTATATTTATATATAATAATTACATATTTATAGTATTTGATTCAAACTAAAACCGTATAAATTTAAGAAATCAAAATAAAAACCTACAGCAAGCTGTTTCTTCATCCGCGCCATCTTCGCAATCACGTTTCCCATCGCACAACTGACTTTTAGCAATACATTTCTGTTTGCGATCCGGTCCGCCATGCGGACACATGAATTTGTTATCGGGACATGGCACTGATGTACAATTAACTTCATCCGAACCATCGGGACAGTCCTGCTGTCCATCACAATGGAAAGCCGAAGGTATGCACAAAGCATTGGCACAACGAAATTGCCCACCATGACACAGTGGAAAATCTAATCAACAAAAAATAAATAAACGCGTCAATCAATTAATTCAATAATAAAAAATTATAAAAGTGCTATAAAATGAAAACATTAACACTAGGTAACAAATATTTTATACGTGAATGATTGAGATCAAAAGCAATAAAATACAGTAAATCCCCGTTGCAAGAAGATATTCATGAATATGGTATTCAAGGAATTTACCAAAGTGACAAATCTTTGAAGATGAGCCACATCTAATCAAAGTCGTCCAAGCTCAAAACATCCCGAATCATCATGGTTGCCTGTTTTTGCGGGAAAATTGGGCACATCGCAACCGTAACTTTAAAGAATTGCTGAACAGTTAATTTCAAATGATATACAACCAATTGTTTGCCAGAAGTCTTTGGAGAAATAAGAAAGGCAACGCTGGAAATGGAAACGCATTATTCTAAATCATGACAATGCAAGCTCACACATTGGCTCAAACAATTGCCTTCTTAATACTCATATGCCGAAAAGGAAAAGAATATTATTGAAAAAGGATATGGTGCTAAGCCACACGCTAAGAGACACGTTCAAGTATGTCAAACCGGATCTGATATTCACATGCATGACACACGTTACAAAGGAGACATACGTATAGATTTTCGTGGGCTTGTGAAATCCCAGAACGGTAGCTTGTTTCTGTGCTATACATTTTTTAACAACTTACCACTGCACCTTCGCAATCGAGAATCGAAAGAATTCAAAAGAGAAATAAAGAAGATATTAATCTCCCAAGCTTTTTATAGCGTAGATGAATTCATGCAGTATAACTTCTAAGGGATTACATAGAGCACTTTGACATTGCGATACCACTAGACAACACTATCGTGTAGTCCATCCTAGCTGGTTTCTTTAGCAGGTGGCGTCACAGTTTGAACTTCAGTTGTACCCTCTTGTATGTATGATATGACAATGTTGAATTTATACCGAACTTTCTAATGCTTAATGATTTATATAAGCTGCTGTGTTTGATATTATTTACTGTAATTTACTATTTACTGATATTATTTATTTATTAATCATTTTACTTAGTTTTATTATTTTGACGTATGTAAGCACCCATGTGTTATTAACATTAATTAACTACTTTACTTATAGTGAAAGCTTATTACCAGTGTATTATACTAAATTTTGGCTACAAATCACTCGTTTTAAAACGCATACGTTTCGAAAGACCAATAATAGAGGCGCAGGTAGTTCTAATGCTAACTTAGCAATTGCAATGCTTACATACTTTCCTCTGTTTATACATTATAACATTCATACTTGTTTCTTGCAAACATAAGCTGTCTATAACTATCTATAAACCCATAAAATTATCTTCATTTTACGCTAATATAAGAATCCGTCAAATATTTTCCTTCAAAATTATCTTACGGAAACAATAATAAATCAATAAGAAACGCAAGAATACGGAAAGATGAAACATAATTGTAATATTTCTACACCAACATGTATCGCGAACGTCTAACGTGGTGTGGTAAAAACAAAACCAGGTTTGCCTTAACTCCTTGAATGTTTATATACCCTTTAAGGGCGTATATTTATCATTTTGACGTATATTTATCATATGTATGTAAAATAATGTTTCCTGTTTGTTCTGGAGCAGTTAATAAATGATTCTAAGCGAGTAAATTTGGAGAAATATGTATATTTAGACAGAAAAGTTATATAGAGCCATATACAGATATTCTTCTGACAAATTTATAGATAAAAAAAGTTAAGATTTATTGGAATACATAAATGTAAATTTTAAATAGGTTGTAACCAATTTTATTTATATTTTCAATCTAAATAAAAAAAGAATTGCCTAAGATAAAGCTTAAAATATTTTTACATGAACCAAATTTATGGACAGGATGTGTATTATAATTTAGTACCTAATCTTTGTCACAATTTTAATCCTAAAACATTTTTTTAAACATTATATTGACAATGTTTAAACTCATGACATGTCACCTAATCTAATTCATTATGTGTAATAGGAAAGAGCATTTGTCCATAAAATTAGATCTAATTTTGTGTTCATAAATTATTACTATTTACATTATGTATAATTTCAAGGTTAGGTTTACCACCATAATTATAACCAAAAATATGATATAAAAAAATAAAATATATACTTTGGTACACTTTTCTTGAGCTTTTGTGCTATGTGTACAGTTGTCCGATTTATTGAAATAGTACGTTGCTTTTTTGCAGGAAGTTGGATAATTAATATTGAAACAGGATTTGTGAACTTTTGTTTTATAATAAAATGTATGAATCAATATAAAAAAAATAATTTTCCATGTTATTATTTCTTCTTGTGCTTGTGGTCGTGTGTCAAAAAAACGTTGCTGAATGATGGTAGTACTGAGAGTAGTTATTTTTTTAAGGAATACATGGTGCTGTTGGTTTTCTTAGCCGTAGTCCCGTAGTTCTAGTTATAACTTATAAACCTAAAGTACGAATACTAGAAGTACTAAATCAGTCAGCAACAATTTGCCACAACAAAAATTAATATTATATTTTTTTGATACAGAATCACACAATTAATTACCTATTACTTTTCATAGTATGATGAAATTTACAAATAAACGAGTCATTTTGCTTCTACTCAAAGTCACAGATAAATATTTTAAATAGGTAAAGTCGTTTTCCAGAAGTGATGACTAGTTTTAAGATTTTAATGCTTTTTTTCAATTTTTATAAATTCTTGTAGGTTAAAATGAGTTTGTTTCACGAAGGAACGCCCAATAATAATATGAACACTACTGGGGTGCGTTCAGATTTGCGTCTGTAGGGCATTCAGAGGTGTCAGAAAGAAATTTATTGCAACAGAAAAATAGGTATCTATTAAAAACCAAGTTTATATTAAAACTATAGCATGTTTTCTTAGATTCTGGATTATAGGTTGCATATAAATAGTAATCGAATCATTAAAAAAATGAATCGATTACATAACGCAATGCTTCAACTTTCGAGCGTCGCCATGGACTCACAAGTTTTAAATGACTGCCACAGGAGCGCTGGAGTCGCGTCGTTCTTCTAGCACCATTCGGTTCTCATTTACTCTTGGAAGGGTGAATCCTCAGTAAAATGCATTTTGAATTCTCGAGTTTGCGGAAACAAATTCAGTTATCACGGTGCAGCGTGCTCTTCGAAAGCGAATCGACAATAATGCGGTCGCTTGGGGAAATAAAAGAAAATGGATGGATGTGTAAAAGAAAACGTCTGTGATGACAATGAATTTCAATAGAATAAGTGGTGAGAATACGTGTTGCATTTGACAGCACGTATAGGGGTCTGCAGACGAATCGAGTTAGTCGTGAACTTGCGATTCCTAATACCAATGTTTGGCGTGTTCTAAAAAAAAGATTTAAATTTTTGAACCATTCATTTAAGCGGATGGAATTTTGCGATTCGATGATGCAGATGATGGAAGTCGAAACCTTGATTTCACGTTTAATTTGTGATGAAGCGACTTTTCATTTGAGTTGTCGCCAATCGTTAAAATAAGCGTATTTGGAAAACAGAGCACCCATATGAAACAATTGAATACAAAAGAGATTCCCCCAATATAAACGTTTTCCGTGTTCGTCTCAGAATTTATGGTCCCTATCGGTTTGAAGATTTCCTCCCACATTCGCTTTTCACTTCAGTGCAAGCAGATTTTAATTACTTCATTTTTCAACAAGGTAGAGCACTGCCTCATTGCATCTAAAGGCATCTTGTTTATATAATTTCACTTCTACATATAGTTTTGGAAATTTGATCCAAATCGGTCCAATACCGAGAAGTTTTTGAACATAAGGACATCCGTACACACAGACACCGAAAAATACGCCTTTCTTGAGAAAGAAAATTTTGTTTTAAAAACATTTTTTTGTGGTAAATTGTTCCTTATGACCCCCTCTTTGATAGACATATAAGCGATTGCAGTGATATGAATACAACAAACATCTCTTCAAGTGAATGTGTTTGTGTTATTTTTTTAGCAGTTCTTTAATTACCTTACAATAGAAAATGTTAAACTGTTCACTGTTCAGTTTTCTATTAGATGTCTCTTTATTGTTCTCTGCATTATTCATTTACGTTTTGCCATATGGTCTTTGATTTATTGTCTGCTTCTGTTATTCTACACATATTCTACACATGCCAAGAGGTAGTGATAGTGTGTTTTATCAACTAGTTATATCAACTAATATTTGTCAACTAGTTTTGCACTTTCTTCATTTTCATAAGTTTTTGTGCGTCTATTGGAATGTACAATATATATTGCATTAAAACTAGTATTAGAGTCACATTCAGTTAAAATTATACTTTAAAATTTCTTTTGGTTTTAATGCTTTCACCTAGTCTACAAAAACTAATAATAATAATTCTACCCTTTCCTTACACTGCCTTCATCCTATTCCTTACTCGTAGTACAACTTTTATTGGCATAATCAAAATCAACAATATTATAATTCCATTTTTCCTTATATAACAATCTCTTTCAAATGTCCATGATTTTACAAAAACAAAAGTCTCCTTTCTGCTAACAAATAACAAATTATAATTCATCTAAAAATTACAAAATAGTAAAACAAAAGACTAGAACTGCAGGTTTGTTATACTCGATATATTTTTCCATTATTGACTTCATGATCGTTTGAATCAAATATTGCTCTAAATCTTTTGTCACCTTTCAATTAAATATATAATACTCAATTAAGTAAATGAAAATAATGTATACAGATATGCAATATAAACATGATAATACTGCTATCATCTAAAGCACGTTTGGGACTATTATTTCCATATTAGTTACACCTATATTTCACACTCAAAAGTAAATAATTTGTTCCTTTATTCTTGTTCCACTGTATCTTTCATGTTGGTAGCAAAGCATTACAAAATCTATAATTTGCATTCGAATTAATAATTACCTTAAGAATTTCAATTCTGTAATACTGTCTGCACACGACTTTAATGCAAAAATATTATTTGCTCATGACGATGTATTTAATAGAGCTGATTGTAGAAAATCCCACTATAAATTATGTATGAAAGGAACTGTTACCCGAAGCGGAAATTTTTACTCTTTAAAAGATTTATTATAATTCTCGGGAATGAATTTACATATATTAACGTTCAACGATAACTAATTTATTTAGATTTATCTTTGCGTAATTGCAATTGTTATAATGACATGACTTGTTGTACATCTATTGTATTAGAACTATTTAGAGAAAAAAGTATATAACATGTAAATAACGGATTTCTGGTTTCAATTCCTTCAAAATTGAAACCAGAAATCAAATAATCCTAGTGTGTCATCGTCGCAAAAAATTAGAAAAATTTAGTTAGGTTCAATACCATTATTTCTAGTCACATAATGTTATTGTAAACATCCCTTCCTCAAACTCAACTGCAAACTAGACACGGAACATGACGTTTCTAAAGTAGACTCCCTCATCATCGACCAATTTACGAGACCCCAGATAGTAGTGGCGTAGCTACCGTGGAGCGGTTGGAACAGTTTGGTCCAAGCGCCTGAATTTAGGGACGGAAAATTATCAATAAGCAACAATTATCATAAATTAACTACAACTAAGACCAACGATGCAACCGGACATACAATGAAAGCAACAATAAATACAGTAACTATAAACGAAAAATAAACAAAAAATGAAAGGGATCAATCAACAGCGAAGCATAAATTAATGATAAGACAAAGTGAGAAATAAAAATATGAGGGACATAAATGGGCTTAACCAATTTTTCGTTTTTGCAAAGCAATACCGTTTCCAGGGCCGGCCCGTGGCCACAGCGAAACAGGCAGAGCCTGTAGCGGCAAAGAGTGCGGGCGGCTTTTATTGCATTCTTGCAATACAATCTCGTTTGGAGTAGACTTGTCTACTCCCAAAATTCTCTTCAAGTATCTTATCATCATCCTTTCCATCTCCTCTCTTTCCCTAACCGCCCAGACTTCTGCCGCATACAATAATATACTTTTCACACATACTTCAAGTATTCTTATTCTCATTTTTACCGATTCTCCATATATTTTTTCCCATACATTCCCTAACCTCTCTGCTACAAACCCTACTTTTTTTACTAGCAATTTCACATGCTCTCGCTCACTCCCTGTCATACTCAACATATATCCTAAATACTTAAATTTTTTCACACACTATTACTCTTCCATTTATTACAAATTCATCTTTTTTACTATCCCCCCTCTTGCATACCATCACTTTCGTCTTATACACATTCACCACCAACCCTCTTGTACACATATATCTGTTCACACGTTCTATTAGCTCTTTCATTTCTTCTCTACTACTCGCCATACAAACTATATCATCTGCATATCCTAGTGTGCACACTCAGTCATTTCCCACAAGCACACCTCCTGTCTATTTTCATCACCCTTACCAAATACGAAACATATATATTAAATAAACTTGCACTCAGTGGACACCCTTGACTTATTCCCCTGCCTACCTGGAACCATTCCGACACACTCTCCCCCACTCTCATTCCATTACACTCATACAGCTTTTTTACATTTTCACACAATCCCTCTGAAATCCCTGTTATTTTGTATGATGTTTAGTTGCGCCATTTGTGACAATTACTAAAGCTGCCAATTAGCAGCGTCGGGTGTAGGAGTTCCGTTAGGGTATTAACTAGAGTACGTCACATATTTTAGCATTTTAGCATCTCAAGCGAGGGGCTGTCACAATGAAATCTGTTTGGGTATTTAATAGATTTGTACATATGTCATTTTTAAGTATTGATATTTCTAGGTATTCAAAAAGATTTAATTTGTTGTAGACTTCGACTATATGGAATGGTTCTGATTTATTTAGATCTGGATATTTATGATTCGTTTCTAAACTGTAGTTTGCAAAATTACTGTCTGCCATTTGGAGTCTATATGATCTTAGATGATCATTGTATTTAACCAAGACATTAAACTAATAAAAACCTAAATTAAAGACAACAACTTGTGCACAAAGGCCGACAAATCAAACAATAGTTATAGATGTTATAGAAGAACGTGTCTAATTTTATTGCAAACAATACAATTGCAATAAAATTAGACACGTTCTTCTATAACATTTTGTCATATTTCTAATAGCCGAGACATCTGCAGAACAACTAAAATGAAACAGACAGTGTAACTAAATCAATAACATATTTTATACATATTTAGTTTGTTAATTGAATGTTAAAAACCTAAATAAATTTCCCCCGCCTTTAAAAGGCGCATCATTTTTATTTCCTCCAGGGCGCTGAATACGTTGTGTTTATTTAATGCGCTGAATACGTTAAGGCGCTGAATACTCCACTGCCTGATAGCAATTTAGGTGGTTAAACTACGGTTCCCTTAAAATAAATAATTAAAACAAATACTTACTGCATCCTAATTCGTCTGAGTTATCACCGCAATCGTTTCTATGGTCGCATTTCTCGTTCATTTCAACGCAACGTTGCCCATTTGCGCAACGAAATTGACTTAGTCGACAGGCGACGCCAGCATTACCGCCAACTATAGTTATGCAACCCTTTAGTAGAAAGAAAAAATATATTCTCACTTTATTATATTCCGGTTTTAGTTAACATAAAAAGAAATATAAAAACAAAATAAAAAAAAATCATTTAATAGTTCGACTTTACTTAGTTTAGATTTTGTAGAATATATTAGGAAATTAGCGTATTTTGAAGTGTAACTCTCTGAAGTCTAAGCTATCTATATTCAAAGCTTTAGAGCATTTTGCTAGATGTTTCTGTTAAATTTATTTTAATCCAGATTGATAGTCATAATTGCATGAAGTCTTTAAAAATCCTATATGCTCAATCGCACGTATTGGAGTAAATAACTACAAAACATAATAAACTAAAAGCTGAAAAGGAAAATTGTTTTATTAAATAGAAAGATAAGTTACCTGTTCATCTTTTCCAGATCTACAATCGACGTATCCGTCACATCGTTTTTCCTTTGGAATGCAAGGCCCAGCTGTTTGTGTACTCGGTGGTATACTGCCATCTGCCGTAGCTGGCCCACAATGAAAATCATCTGCTTGGCATTTTCTATATACTTAAAAAAAGAAAAAGAAAAATAAAACAATCTTTAAAAATGTTTTTATTCGAAATTTTCCATCTGACTATCGTAGAAAAATTGCTTCATTTTAATAAAACATGTTGCAGAAAAAAATATCTACAGCTATCCATTCTTTTCTATTTTTTTTTTTAGATTTCTAACATTGATGAAAAAGATAACTAGACCTAGAGTGATATTCAGAGTTATTATAAATACACCTCTTGTATACAATACGAATCTTATAAATTATACGTTTTATCATTCCATCTCTTTCATTTTATGTCAAAAATTTCCACGCTATGATATTTCGTTACGTAAGGTTTCCAGATATTAAAATAATGCGTGAAAGAAAGGAGTAATAGTAAAATGTTTTACTTTTATTTTCACAATTTGCTCATTGAATAGAAGTAATAATACTAGAAGTATTAATACTATTACTATTGTTATGTATCTCTAATAGCAGTGGCAGCTGTCTGAGATACATTATGACTTAATTTAACATATTATATTTTATAATTATTATTTATTTATTATGCATAAATAAATAATTAATATTTCTAAAAAAAATATTTTTACGTTAAAACGCTCAGTCAGTTAAAACGTTTAATATTTCAAACTAATCGGTTTGAAAATAAAATGAGACGAATAAAGAAGAACGATCGCGATTAGCAAGGAAGTTATCTTCAAGATTACTATATTTTATGATTATATTTTAGAAATTTGAAATATTATAAAAGGAAGATGTTATATGATTGTTATTTAGCATAGTAGGCAAGAAAAAGATGAGTAGACAACAGGCATATTGGCAAGAGAGTTTATAAATAATTCTGATAAATAAAACGGTGTTCAATGCAAAAAACCAAATTGTTTGCAATTTGAAATACTTTCTGCGTCGCGTGTTATCACAACAAATAAATTTACCCATAAAAAATAAAAAAAAAACAAAGTTACTTGAATGGTAATTGGGCCCCATATAGTTCAGTCCCACTTAAGGCATGAGTTCCACTGGTGGACTAATCCATAGATTCCCTGCTGGTAAAATTCTTGCGAATGTTTACGGAATCATTCAGCAATCGGTACCTCAGCGTCCGAATTGAACTGTCGTCCTTTCAATGATTGATTTAATGGGCCAAACGTATGACAATCACATGGGGACAGGTCGGGGCTACAAGATGGATGTTGCAAAACTTCCCATCTCATGTGACGAAGTAGATCTCGAATCGTCTGAGTTGCATGGAGTCGAGTATTATTATGCAAAAGAATGATACCATTTATGAGCATCCCGGGACATTTCTTCTTAATGCTGGCACGTAAGCCTTTTAAGGTAACTGCATAGCGTTAATGTTGACATTGGGTTCTTTAAAATCCAAGAACTGGCTGTCTTTTCATTTTCATCTGATGCTACAACACGTGCAAGTCCGGGACGGTCCAAATCTTTAGTTCTTCCTTGTTGACATTTTTTGCACCACTGAACCACTGCCGTATAAGAATAACTATCGCAGATTATCTGTGGACGGATTTTCTATCATAGATGCCATTTTCTAATTCAGTCACAACACTTAGAAAAAAGTGAACTGGAAATATTTTGGACAATTGCATCAGTACTACATTTCGGTAAGCTATAAAATTCTTGTTTTAAAAATTAAACCCCATGAAATTGTTGGACTTTGCTCAGGGAGTTACATAAATGGGGGATTACTACCGTTTGTCATAGCGCTAGTAATAGTAGTGTGGATTGTGTTGCTTTGAGGCCGAAGGTATATGCACGCTACTGGACGGCATGACGTGTTTAAAGCAGCGGCGCTCTACCCTCCCATGAGTGTCTAGTTATCCACTCTCTAGTCATACCAAAAATTGCGCGTAGGGAATAAGATAATAAAATAAATTCTACGAATATACATAAAAGTTATAAGCGGAGCGCTTAAAAATATAAGAAAATATTTATGAGAAAATTTTAAATTTTTTATTTTGTTGTTTTTTTTTTTGAAAAAACATTTACATTTATCTTAAGTGTGCTATATGTTTTCAAGCAACAGTTAGTAGCAAACGAAGCAATGAATATCTAAAGAGCATTATGTTTCGCGGACCCCCTAATTTTTATCGCGGATCCCCAGACCACACTTTGGAAAGCCCTAGACTAGAGTATACGCTGAAATTATCTCTTTTTATTTCATTTACTATACGAGCAATTATAATTGTCATATTCCAAAAGTAAACATCTTTGAGGTCAAATCAGTGTGATAAACTTGTACAATGCCTTTGTACACCTACTAAAGTCTCAAAAGAGAATAAGCTGACTATACAAGTATTAAATATTAAAATGATATATTAAATCGAAGAAGCGGTAACCTTACATAATAATATATTTTCGGTTTCCTCATAAAATAAGGACAACAAGACTCGTTCCACTTCTAGTACAACTGTCACGTACTTCTCATCACGCGATGCGGTACGAGTAAAAAAGCGTGAATGTGTGCGGGAATGAGTGAATATCTGAAAGATGTTTGAAGGATGACGAAGGTATTCCTTCCGTTATCCTTTTTCACTTGCAAGGCAATCGTCTTTGGCTTTAAGCAATCGTCTGCCGAGGCAAGCACGCAGTAAATATTAAGATTCCTTGTAGAAAATCTAATGGGGGAAAATGCGTTTCATTCTATTTGGAGTATGTGCCGCGCGCTTATGTGAAAAATTCATTTCTTGATATTCGCATGTCTAACACTTGGAATATATAGTAGGTAGTAGTTAATCTTATTTATTGACATCAAAAATGAAACAGAGAATTACAGCTATTTCGTAGATTTGTGTAAAAAAAAAGAATAATACAAAATAAAACATGGTACAAGATTATAAAAAATAATACACCCTACAACAGAATGTACATAAATGTTACTATATGGAGATGAATATTGTCTAAAAAAATTTTGGCTTTCCAAAGGGGCTTTTGGGTTTGTCATTCTATTTGCTATGCTTGTCATTTATTGTATCATGTTTGTATTTGTCACGTACTTGTCATGACTGTTGATATTTTACAGATTGAAATTGAGGCTTGCTGATTTGACTGCGACTTTCAAGTATTGCGAATGATTTTCAAAATTTTTTAATATGACAAATGAGGTAATGAATACTCAGGAAATTCCGTCAATGTCCCACAATAAATTCAAACACTAAAAGTATGCTTAATGATTTTTAACATTTGTTGGCATCGACTGAAGGCATTCTACCATTGTTATGACAGCATTTAAACATGTGATAATATGTATGTTAAATATTATTTTTCTTAGGATATTAATATTATTTTGGAACAAACTTCTATCACTTTTTTTTAATAGTTTATGATTTACTATAAAATTAATACTTACTACATTCTGATTCATCAGAGCCATCAGTACAATCTATTGTCATATCACATCTATAATGAGGAGGAAAACAGTACGTTCTATTAAATGTGTACTGTCGACACGATAACTGTCCAGATTCGCAATCCGGTGGAGCTAAAAACAAAGAAAACTAAATAAATATAGTTGAAAAACACAAAACAATTTAGAAACATATTATATAAATTATTATTTTTGGTTTAACCAAAACTAAACATAAAATTTCTATTTCATAAAGAAAAGATATTTATGTGTAAGTAATTAGAAGTACACGTAAGTCTGCTACAGATGCTCAAGTCCCTCAATTTGGATTGAACGAGTCGAGTGTTGTTGACTTGCATAAACTTCTTAGTGGATACAGTTCCCTAGATATAGCCTGTAAAATATTTGAAAAACTCCAGTCACCTAAATTAAATCTATAAATTCTTAATTTAAATGGAATGAGGTTTAAGTAATGCAATGCAACTACCGAGTAATGCAATTTCTTCAATCCTTAAGCGATTGAGCGAGTTTGATAAAACGGACGATTAATATTCGCAGTTAAACATCTCAATTTCTATGAAACCTGTAACAGTAAAACTTTGGGAAATCTATACAACATCAATACTAAAGGTGTATTATAATATTTGTAATATAATATTCATATAATAATATTATATTTTTAATATAATAGTGTAATGTAATACTTTAACAAAACATTTTAGTATCTCTCTTCATGAATCTCTAAAACGATAACCAAAAAGATTGGTATATTTTCAACAGTTTCCTAGGTATAGCCGACAATACATTTGAAAATGATCACTGTCTTCGAACAAAAAAAGGATTGACGCAATATTTCATTTACATAACCAGAATTCTTTGGTTTCTATCAAGCATACAATGAAATTGAAGAGCATCTATCATCGACGACGACGACAAATGAAAGTTATTACAAATGCCCGAACTTCGTGAGAACACTAAAACGGAAAAGAGATGATGATGAAGGACAATCTAAGAATAAAAATATGATAAAATCTATTTGTTGATGGATGCAATGTACATTTCTCTAATGTAGGCAATCGTAGAGCAGCAAAAATTGAAATAAGAGGAGTCATGGTTTTATTACATCAAAATACTTTTCAAGCGTTCAAAGAAATTACTCTGCTACTAAATCTTAAATCTTGAACTGATTGCGTTCACGAGTCTGAAATTCGAACAGTTCTATTCGAATTGTCTAGATTCAGTAGCAAAATCGTTTACTGCTACTGATGATGATAATGCTAGTGATAAACTGATGGACTATATTAGAACGTTGATGATTGGAAATCCGGCAGAATTAAAAAATCGCAGCATCGACTACATGCTCGAACTTACTTACATAAATTCAGAGAAAATTATAAAGGATATAAAAATTCAAAATACCATCATCGGTGTTCAAGCTCAATAATCGCCGCGGTATTGTTAAGAGGAATGCGACCGTCTTGAACGAAAATATCGTTTTTTTTGAAATTGCGCGAAGTTCTACCGCTTTTCCTACTTAATACATTTGATTGAAATTTTTTCTGGATTATTATACATGTATGTACTACAAAGTGGAGTAGTTTTATAAAAGGACATCATTT
>WYDF02314288.1:0-14791 GCA_009867245.2 Adranes taylori
TATTTCCTATCTATCCATAAGGAAACATTGCGGAGGCTGTATCTTTGCTCCAGTATAAAATTTCGAAAAACCAATTTCTCAACACCTCTCAAATGAACTCAACTAATTCCTAAAGTTTCATGTCGATCGGATGGATGGTGCAGTCAGGCACAAAGGCCATACATACAAACATACATTGATTTATATATATAGATACATCTGAGATCTAAAAGTAGGAAATAATTGGTAGAGTTATGCGGATATCACAGGGACTTACTTTAACACACTTCAAAGTAAAATCACACAAAGGTGAACAAGACAAGCACAACTAAGAAAAATTTTATCAATGGACAAAAACAACAATCTAATAATAAATAAGGACGAAAGGAAGTATGTGACATTAAATAGCAGAACTAAACAGAAACTCATGAAATAAAAAATTTAAGGCTCTATAACTAAGAATTATAATGTAACTGGAAACACTTTGAAAAAATTTAAAAAAAACATCTAGGCATTACTGTTTCTTGTGACATGTAGTACGAAAACCAAACATAAATGGCATAATAAAGAAGGCTATATTTAACATCTTCTTAATACATCACATATTCCTATATTAGTCGTGCATGGTTATTCGTTGTGGAAACCAGACGTGTGGACCCGTTACAAAAATATAGTGATTCTGACTAACATTAATTATTTATAATTACAATGCAGAATTGTTTATACATAACAGAAACACTTATCATTATCGAAAACAATTGATGAAATTAAAAATATATCTGAAAAAGTACAAGTTTTAAAACAGTCTGCTTCAAGTTCTCATCAACCTCCATCGACGATAAACTCAAGAAAATTTTAAAGAACCTTTAATTAACATATTTGTCCAAAACTCTATGCCCTTATCGTTTTTTAAAGTACTGCATTTTTGCAATAAAATGGAGAAATGACCAAAAAACTTTTAAGTTCCACTAATAACGGATAATATACGAACTTTAGTAATAAATGCTGCAAATTCTATAAAGTTGTTACTAAGAAATAATTTAAAATCTAAATTACTTTATTTTAAAATGGCTACACAATACATTATTTTGCCATTAATGTGCAATTTGTTGATGTTAATGATAGATATGTATAAATACAATAGCAGTTGATACAAAATCACAGCAAAAAGTGGTTTTTTGCAACTTTTAATGATAGACGTTTTAAAAGAATATGATATTAAATTTCATCAAATTTTAACAATTATGACAATGCTTACAACATGAAACGTACAATTGATAAATTAAATGAAAAGGAGGGAATACTCTAAATTTCTAGAAATGAAAGTGACGAAGAAAATGAAATTGGGGAAGAAAGTCAAAACTATTTGGAAATTATTCAAGAAACGGAACATATTGCAGTTGCACTTCCAAGCCAACTTAAAATACAACATATGCGATGTACTGCTTAGCAAAATACGAAATATAGTAAAAGGTACAATAATTGATCAAACAACACGATGGGGGACTACATATCTAATGATTGAGCGCTTTCTGGAGTTAAAGCCGTTTATATTGGATTTAGCCTATCCCGACATTATGTTGTCTGAATATAGTTGGGACAAAATTGGTGAACTAGAAACATCATTATGCGAACCGTACTATGTAACTAAATAGTTACAATTAACAGATTTAACTCCAGGTTTATTTTCCAATGAAATATTTAATATTCAATCTTTCACAAAGAGGATGACTGATAGCAGGTAGAATAAAAATTCACTGATTCGCAGAGAATTTCTTATTAGATAATGATATATTTCTGGCGGCTATATATATTAATCCTATGTACAGAATATTACTTTCTGACGAGCAGATTTTACGGGGTAAAAAATCCTTTTTACGATTTCGGATTGATTATTTAATTTAAATTCGGAGCAAGATTCTGAGCTGTCAAGAACAACTCCAATAACTGAAATACATTGTGAGGTAGAGAAAAAACAAAGCGAATCAACTATCCAAAAAAAAAGGAGTGATTTTGAAATATATCTTGACCAATAGGGAAATGAAAGGTCAGTTATAAAATCGGAAGAGTTAATCGATAAAATTAAGCTTGTAGTGGTCCAGCACCGTAATACAGGTAGCCGATAGTACCTTCACAAATAGTTGTTTACAAAACAGAAATCCGTTTGCGCTGTTTTAACCCCAAAATACGTTCTAGCGCAACTACACTACAATAAATCACGCTGTCTAAAGAAAAAACGATGAAAAAACCCAGCATATAATCGTTTAGTAACGACTTATCACCAATTTTACTAGTCTATACTGCTAGTGTATCTGCTACATACGCAATATATCTATTATTTCAGCGCTATTGCACTGTTTTATCAGTCTTTAGCCAAAATAATACGATACAGATAATAGAACCTCCTCTGGTACTCTCTGAGTCTAGACGGCTATTTAGGATCAACAGACGGTTAACACCCTGTCTAAATCTAGCATTTCTTGCATGAGTCGAGAATTGTCGGGACAGACTAGCTGCGGTTAACTTAGCACCAATCTGCTAAAGTCCATCATTTCTATGCTTTGAATCTCTTTAAGACTTTTATGAGAAATTACCGTGATAATTATTAAGTTTAACAGTTAAAATATATACTTTTAGACAATCTTTCATATATTATTCTTTGGGCAATTCGCGCTATATTCTTATAGATAATTCGTTATTATATTCATAATTTTTCGGGTTATTTCCTTTTGTTATGTTCTTTGTATTCATATAAGCCTTCGCGCCATTATTTCATGAACCCATTTGCTACAAAATCCTTCTTATCACACCTTTATGCAAATCAGTGATTCACCCCACGATTCGCCAATCAACGAGGCTGGAGGACAAGGCATCACTAACCCATTGATAGTCATTCGTAGACCAAGTTGGAGATGTTATGGTGGTGTCATTAATTCAGGAAGATAAATTCAATTTCAATACATTCATTTTTTCTGTCTCTCTTTGAATTTACATAATTTAACTCCGCGTGAAATATTGATTAATAAATAAAAATTACAATTAGCCCCACTACAATTGTAATTTTTTGCTGATTTCGTATGTGTGTGAGCCTACTACCTTTTGTGAATAAGGTAAGAGTCTACAACTAAAACGTAAAACTATAATCAATCAGCCATTACTGTTAGAAGCTATTTAAGGGAAACTTTGATGAAGCCTTAAAATTAGTGGAGAAATTTAATAGAAACTGTAAACTGTAATGGAAGTAATACCTCATTACCCTAAAATTACAAAATAATGCGTGACCTGTTACTATATTACCACCAATCCAAGTAAGTGTGGAAAGATTAATTTCAGCTCTAAAGCTAATAAAATCTGATTTGAGAGGTTTTATTAGTTGAAGGATATTTTGGAGGCAATTTATTTTTTACGTACAAATACCGTAGAAATTGGGTAATTCGTACTTCTTTAATTCGAAGATTTAGGTTGGCCCCAAAACTTCGATATGCTATGAATGTAAAACAATTATGGATAATTTGAAATCGAACTTCTATCATTCGAAGTTTTTGTATCAACAACACTAAAAATAAAATCGCCTTTATCGAATTATACTTATGAGAATAAATGCCTAGCCGCTCGCTATTGTTTGGACACGTTTTGAATTCCAGACGCGCAATCGCCTTCCGAGAATTCTCTAGGTAGCATGTCAATCGATGCTCGGCTTAGTCTCGCTCTTGACAGGTTCATTTGAAAACAGCAACAGAAGCTTAAAGATAGATCTCCTTCAAGCAGCAAGAATATGTCACAATGCATAGTCCCAAGTTTCTAAAATAACAATTACAAATTGTTTTAAAAAGCTAGATTCGCTAATAAATCTGACCAGCATCCAACTGAACTTTTAAAAGATGTTCTCCCTCTAACTGTCGGATGGGAAGTCAATACGCACGTCACTTTTGAAGAGTACGTTAATTTAGATGAACAGGTAAAAGTGTGTGGAGAACTTTCTGATCAAGACATTTTAGCAGAAGTGAAAAACAAAAAGTGCCAAATTGTCGGATCTAGAAGAGCAAGTTGAAGAGTGCCCAATCCCTACAACGTCAGAAGCTCTTCAGCAATAGCGTGAGTTACGGCGGTACATTGAAGTACAAAACAATGTAAGTGAAGCTGTTTTTCATTCTCTAAATTCTCAAAAATATTATAAACGTACTTGAGGATTTTGCAAACCTAAAACGAATTAATTCTGCAGGGCAATCGGACATTTCACAGCACTTTGTCAAACACTAGTGTATACATATGTGTATAAACTTGTTGGTAATGTTTACTTAAGTACTGTACTTATAAGAGCTTCATTAACTTTTGATTTGTATATATATAAAGCTATTTAAAGTTAAAATTTACACTGTAATTACTGTATTATTTAAAGCATTTTGAGAGCTTAAACCTAAAAGAAAATTGTAATTTCCATAATTCGAATTTTTGGATAATTCGATTTTGTCCATTGGTCCCTTCAGCTTCGAATTATCCAAGTTCTACTGTAGTCATTAAATGTTTCATTTTTTTAACAACTGTTAAAATGTTTCATTTTATAAAAAGTTCTAGTTTGTATAATTATTTCTTTGAAAATAATTATATTTAACAAAAAAATCTATTTTTTTCTATATCATTTTATGCTTTTTAAGGAGTCTGAGTCGAATCAATTACCAATGACTCCGACTCCAACTTTGACACCTCATACACTCACTGACTCCACCCCTTTGGTGGATACAATACTTTTGTATAAACAAAAATCCACTTAAAACGGTTTCAAGACAAGCAATCAAGCCGTAAAAATCCGCGAATAAACTTCATCAGCAAAGTCTACGATTCCTGATGTATGAAAAATATACTTACTATCTAACGTTAATCCGTTAACAAGTAAACCATTCGACAACTTATCGCCACTTCCATTATTATTCATCGCAATAATACTGGATAGTGCTTTCATCGATGAATTTTCATTGGTACCAACAGAAGCAACTTCTGAGCACGCATCAAAATAACGTTGCAATGTATCAATTTGACTACACAAGATGTCTTTAAATGTTTGCAATTCAGCGAGTTTCTCTCTCAGATTACGACCTGTTTTGCGATAACTATTGGTTGAAGCGGTACTAAAAGTGTTCGATTGTAAACTAACTGATGAATCGTGACGACGTAAACTGTTTTCAGAGCCTGTGCCATAACCAGATTCGACCTGAAAATGAATTAGGTCATAGCTTGGCTTGCTGTAACTCATAAATCCTGATCAACATAAAATAATAATGATTTCTAAATCATTTATATGAAATATAATTCTAACCTAAACATAAAATCAGATGGCTTTGATTCTAAGGAATCCATTTCTTTCTTACTAATTTCTTATCCGTAATATGGTCTATTGTACTAATAATAATTATAGAAATAATCCCTTCATTACCCCAACAGAAAAAAATCATTTAGTTACAAATAAAGTATAAATGTAAATTGACTTTAATTATATGGTCAAAGTGCAATTGTAATTAAAAGTTTAAACACATTTACATTAACAACTACTTCCTTGTAATTATTTGATAATGATATACTGTTAATTTCTAGGTAAAAAACCTAACATTTTTATGTAGACGTTTTTATGATAAGTTATACTTATTACAACAGATTCTCATCAAAGACAATTCATAAGGAACAATTTCTCATATAATTTTTTCTTGCTCAAAAAATTAAAAGGACCGATTTTCGGTGTCTTTACGTAAGTATGTACAAGAATTTCTCCTTTCCTATGGGACCAATCTGCATGAAATTTGGTGGACAGGTGTAGACTATGAGTCCGCAGGACGGTTTTTTTTAATTTTTTTTATAAATCCAATATGGCGGACAGGAACAATTTTTTTGTTCAAAAATTTCGTATTCAAACTAGGAAAGTCCCATTTTGCCAAATTGTACAGGAAGCGATGTAGCCACGTTTGAAGTTTAACAAACTTTTTGAAATATCTCGGGAACGATAAAAGATAGGACATTCGAATAAACTTTATTCTATAGGCGACATAAATGCCGTCCGATTTTATTTGAAATATTTTTTTGCAAAATCACAATTTAACATATATACAGGGTGTTTTTGTTTTGCAAACTTTGCGGTCGATTTTCTCGAAGCTTAAAGGATTTTAATTAATTTTTTTGTGTCGAAAGTTCTTTTAATACTTCAGCGATTAAGCGAGTTCAACAAAGTCGCACACCATAGCAGCGGAGTAATTTGACTTAAAAAAAAGTGTACTACCCTAAATATCTCGGTTCCTATGAAAGCTGGAAAAGAGAAACTTGGGGAGCGTATGTAAGGCTAAGGGATCTCAATTTTGGCAGTGTGATCAACTGATCAACGATTTTGAGCAATAATTTTTTTATAACTCATCATTTCAAACATATTACCCTTAATAACTTAAAATTTTCCAACTTCGCCATGGCAAACGACATCCACCAATCAAAGTATATACATGTAAGACCTACCTAATAGCTCATATATGCAAAGTTACAGGAAAAGTTATTTTACGTTGTATGAGACATAACCTGCTTTTGCAATTAATAAATGTTAGCAGTGGCGGGTGCACATTATAATTTTGAGAGGGGTTCAAAATGATTATTTTATTCAGAAATTCAGTTTTAAAATTAGAAGATTGAAATTTCGCTTGCATATAGTATATTGTATTATGCGTCGAATGAAAGTAGTGCCACATCTGCAAGTAGTATAGAGCGTGACGTTGCCACATTTAAAATTTTACAAACTTTTTGATATATTTCATGAACTATAAAAGATAGGACACTTGAATAAACTTTATTCTATAGGCCACCAAAAGCTCGTTCAATTTTGTTTGAAACATGTTTCCCATAATTACAAACTAACATATGTACAGGTTGTTTTTTGTTTTGTAATCTTTGTGATTATTTTACTTGAGATCGGACATTGTACTACATTAATTATATCAGTTCCTATGAAAGTTGAAAAAATAAAACTTGGGGAACAAGTGTAAGACCCAGGAACCCCAATTTTACGAAGAAAAAGTGACTCCAAAGCGGTAATGGGGGGAAAAGAAGTTAAAAACGGCAGCAGACCGCACCAAAGCGGACAAATTCATAAGACCAATGCAGTCGGCGAAAATATGTTAAGTGCGACCATAGGTCGCGGTAAAAGCGGACAGCGAAGCTCTTCGCGCCGTAGGCAAATATGGTGACCGGGGGATTCATGGATTAGACTAATGTTGTTTAATTTATCCTAAACACTATAGACGACTTAAAAGGTGACAGTCAAAACTAAGGCTCAACTTTTGTTTTATGCAAGATATAACAAAACGTAGGACTTCCCGTATATGTAAGATGGGGTGGTGATCACGTCCACGACTTTTTTCTTGTGTTACTTTTATTTTCGTTAATTGGCTTTAATGAAAGTTATAAATAGAATTGAGGGCAATTTTAATACCTAAATATTTTTGAAAAATTAACAATTTAAAATGATAGAGATAATGGCTTCCATAAACAAGCTAAATAAATTAAAGTATGTGTGTAAAATATTGATATCCTGGAATTTTGTTCTTATTAATGTCAAATTTCAATAAAATTAATCATTTTTAAATTTTGCTTAAGGTTACCTTTAATAAAGGTGCCTACCTAACCTCGACCTTGATATTGTAATAAAAACAATAGATTTATGTAGTTCAGTTTTTTGAGGTTTTCTTTTATATGTTATTACCTGTAGCACAAAATTATTTACCTTGTAAGATTCCAAACATTCGACCCATTGCTGTTTGCTTTCTACCGTATCAGCTCGAAGATACCAAACGCAATCATTTACAGAAACATCAAATCTGCATTCATCAAATTCGTGAGGCTAAAACAAATACGAATATACGCAAATATTATAGATTCATACTTGTAATAATTAAACATGTAACTAACTAAACACAGAACCAATTCAATCTAATTAAATTTGATTACTTTAATTGTGGCCTTAGCAAGTGTCAAGGCTCCTCTACACCCATAACCACTCTCTTGTTCGCTTTTATAATAACTTAAAGTTCCATTTTGTAAAACAATATATCTGTCTTGCCAACCGTGTATATAATTCGTCCATTTATGTAAAATTCCTTGCAATTCATTGGGATTTAGATTCTCCGTATCAGATTCATCACTACTATGTTCACCAGCCATATTACAACATTTAATACGTAGTTATTTTAGAATGAATACATACATTTAATTATAATTCATAAACATAGTATTATGATAAAAGTTATTACTGTGCCATGTTTAGATTAAATAGAAACTTTATAAATTCATTTAAATATTTATAACACATCACATCCACCTACTTATCCCACCATTTTATATTTTGACTGTTTGTTTTGATGGATTTGTTGCGACCTCATTTAGCACTTATTTGTCCAAAGCCATTTCAACTATACCCAAATCAACTCTTTAAATAAAAACATGATCCAGATGTCACTAAACCAGAAAATAGAACTCAAATACTCTTAATATTAATCATATTTCCATTGTTTTAATAATTCACATTGTATAATTAAATGAAAATTCTATTTTATAGCAGAATTATAGAAATTATTATTTGCATGCAAGAAAATTTCAGGTATATTTCCCATTTAAAAATCATTCAAGTTGTTTTATATTTAGACAGAGTGCAGCACCATTAATATCCATTGAACTAATACTATGTAATGAGATTGGTGGCTATCTATAGTTTGCACCTTAAAAAGTGAGGTAGAGCGAGTGAGAGATATTATGATACTTCTCTTTCTCTCTCTCGTAATTATTTATGTAAGACTGTTAACGATATTTAGCTTGCCTGTATACATTATTTAAATATTTTACCTCACATGTTGATTAGTTCATCTTATATATTTATAGCTCTAACTATTGTGATGTATTGTTGCGCCTCTGGTTGCAAAAATTTGCATAGTAATCAGAAAAATATATATTTTTATAGGTAGGTTACATTGTAGGAGTTAAAGCAAGGTTAAGATAAATGTTATATTCAAATTTTTTACATATGTTAATTTCTTAGTTCCCTTTCCTTTCATTATAAGTTTCCTTTTAATCGCCATGAGCTTTAAAACAATGGTTCACAGCCATTAGAAGAAAAAACCGTATCGTTTAGAAGAGATATCGGTATATTTTACTTAAGTAACTTATAAGCAAATATGTACAAAATGAATCTTCTGATAAATAACTTTAATATACTAATATCAAGCAATAATTATCATTTTTACTGAGGAGTTTTGGTAAGTTAATTGTTCCAATATTTAGTATGAGTTGAACAGAGATAGGTATACCAAAGTATTGCGGATTGCATAAAATTTTTGGCCTCAAACCATTTTACTAGGCATCCAACCGGTTACGTTTAATATAGTTCAATGTTGAAAATTATATTTTACTGAATTATTTATGAATCTATTAACACTTTATGAATAAAGATATTCTCTCTATATTTGTTTAGGTTCTGTTTTAATCATTACTTTAATATAGGATATAATTAAGAAACGATGTGCACCTTTGATATCTAATTCTAAATTACATTTTTTGTGTTAATACCAATAATACTACTCTTAATACCTTTTAGCATCATTTTATATTTTATTTGAAGATTAGAGATGCTATGTTATTTAGACGGGTTGTGACTGTATGTGATGAACTGGCACCGGCATGTAGATGGCTTAATATCTTGGTCCACGAAGCAATATTCCACATGACGCAAATCAGCCTAAATTTTGGTGTACTTCTTTTTCATAATTTAAAATATGCTTAATCAAATTGTTCAATCGCTGTAATATTTTAGTACTACGTTTCGGACAAGTAAATAAAAATCTAATAGTTTTAGAATGAAGCTTTCTTATAATATCAGTTATGCAAACCGTGATGTGAAGTGAACTGCTAGAAACGAGGCCAAGTCACTTGCCGTTGCCATTTCGTTATCTCGTGCAGAAAGATACTTCAAAACACCTGTGTGGAAGGATAGATGACATTGTGAAACTTTTTCGCAGGGTCGCTTGATGGCGCGGATGCCTAATTTTATGTACAGTGGGTGTATACAAGAGAGTGACGACAAAAAGAAATATCCGCCACATTGTGGCTAAAATTCAAATATTCCATAAGGCCTTTGAGTAAATAATGAATAGAGATATAAAAGTACGGGGCAAAACTGACTACGTGAAAAAGGGCTATTCTCATAGGAGATGTAGTTTCAAGAACTTTTAGGGCTGAATTATATAGCTAAGACGCAAACCAGTTGAACACCTAACCACTGACCTAACTTAGTTTAGCATGTGTGTGACGATTTTAAAAATTACCAGTGTTGTGATTTCGAATTTAGAAATGATAGTATTAATACAATAAGCTAGAAAGAGATAATCAATTGTTTTAATTTCACTCATGCACACAATGTGCATATAATATAGATAAGAATAGTGTTTTACATACTGTATGGTGTTGAAATATATCAAGAAATACATGCAAATCAGTTGTAATAGAAACACATGCGCGTTTAAGAGATAAAAAGAGTACACGCTAACAAGATACTATTGTAAACGTAGTGTTTCTTTAATAAAACAACTATTAAAAAATACCTTTTATTAAATATGTTTTCAATGAATGAACTGGAAGTGTACTGAGTAAATAAACAAATAAATGAGCAATATGTTGCTACTGAAAATTTCATAACAAAGAATTTTACACCTATTAATTTTAAATCCTAGTAATACGAGTAATTATTTAATAAGAGGAACATTATATTTACAATTACTAGCTTTTATGAATTGTATCATTTCTTAAGTATTGCGATCCAAACTTGTTGGTCATAACTGCATTAGTAATTTGAATATTTAATCATCTATGCCAGTGATGCTCAACCTGCGGGCAGCATGCCACCCGGCAAATTTTTATGTGCGTCCCGACACACTATTATTAGGTAGATGCTTTTTTTAAAAATGTGGAATGAATGACCCTGAAAAATCAGCCAAAAACATAAAAGGAACTGAGGTATCAGGTTCTTACTTCATTCTTACTTCGATTACTTCTTTTTTTCTTATCAGAAATATTTTTGCGGCCCGTGCAACATAGTAAACATATGTATGTGGCTCGCAGGGGAAAAAAGTCAGTATTCCTGATCTACGCAGTCAATTATCTCTAAACTCATCAAGAGGTTTGGTTATATTCTATTTTGAAAAGCAATAGTCTGTAGCTGATTCAAACGTGATGGAAGGGGATTATTTAAGTTAAATTTAATCTTGCCCTTGAAATTTATGTAAAATATAACCTAAATAGGAAAATTTAATCTAAATGGCAACCTAATTGAAATGAATGGAATGGTAAATGAGTGTGTGAAAAAGTTTAAGTATTTAGCATATATGTTGCGTCGGGCTAGAAGTGAATGTGAACATTTGAAGATGATAGTAAAGAAAGCAGAAATAGCGGCAGCCAGATTAAGGAACGCGTGGAAGACTTAATTTGGAGACTCGGTAAAAATGAGGTTGAGGATTCTGGAAGTATAATAGTGTATGGAGCAGAGGAAAGGGAGGATAGAAGGGAAATGAAATACTTGGAAAGGATTTTGGGAGTGGATAAGTCTACTCATAATGACATTGTGTTAAGTGCTGGGTAAAGGGGGTAAAGACGATAATAGGAAGGGTGATGGCGGGGGAGATTGAAAGAGAGCAAATTTTGAAGTTCCGCCACTGCAGTGTAGTCATGATTTCGTTTCTATGGCAACGGCATTCATTTGGGCATATTGCTTACGTAAGTAGTACTGACGCAATACTGTCTATAATATTTGCAGTTTACTTTTTTCGAAGTGTTGTACTGAATTAAAAAATGTCATCTACGATAGAAAGTCCGTCTGTATATAACTTGCGTGCTGTTATTAAGTTTGCGGCCGCTGAAGGGTGTCAATCAATGGAAATTTATAAGAGAATGAAAGCTGAGTATGGTGCTATAGTTATACTCTATAATAATTCTCCACCTTAAAAGACTTACGTGCCCGCATCAAGTTCAAAAAGTTTAGCCTTCCCAAAGTTTAAAAGCCATTTATTTGCAGTGTTTTGATTTTCGGGAAAAGAAAAATCGTAAATTTTTACTGTTATATATGGAGTTTGTACATTTAACATAAACACAATTCTTACGCACCATTTTTATAACACTTGCATATTTGAAATATAGAAAAGAGTACAAAAACAAAGAATAAGATACTAAAATTAAAATTGTTGACTTCAGTTGGTCGTACTAAATGTAAAATACCTGATGTAAAATATCTACATTAAATTTCTATCATTCTATAAACCTTTTATAATAATATATAAAGCAATATGAAGAAATTCTTACGTTTCAAATAATTGTAATTGTTGAAATTACCATAATGTAGCATTGACGTAAATTCAATAAAAATACTAAGATATATTACTACCACATGCTTTATTCAGTACAATATTGCAAACCATATGTCTATGAAGTTTGATTCCATTGCTCTGGACATTTCAGAGCAATGCTGGAATATGCTTATTACACGCATACACGTCAGACATCTATTTTTATAAAATCTTATTGGCGGTATAAAATCTTAGAAGTAAGCTTTCCAAATTTTCGCTGAATTTGGATAACCCTTCGCTGAATTTCCCTGAATAACCCTAATAGTATTATTCTATTAAAATATATGGAAATAAGAAAATATTTATCTTTAAAAACAATTTTGATAAATACAAATTGGCAAACTGCTTTAGACGATATTTGTTTCTTAGCAAAGAAATGAACCATATTTTATGTTGTCTGAAACAACAGTTGATTAAAAGGATTGAACTGGTAACTACATAACTTTGTACTTCCGCGGTTAGATGGCAATTGGAGCGCAATCTATCCGTCTTTCGTAGTCGGAAAATTAACATTATTTTGTATCTTTATTTACTACTTACTCAATGATAAGGCATAATACACTTTCAATATTATTTTTAAGGTTTAGGTGGTTATTAAATAAATGACACCTTGATCGCAAATGTACTCAAAGGTCCTGGGTTCGAATTCTCGGAAGGGCTACTTACAAAAAAGCAATTTAATGGCTTTTTTATTTTGATATTTTTATAAATTGCAAATTTTTTCATATCTATGTATAAATACATTTCTATAAAACTAACTATCCCAATCAAAAAGAAAGTTTAACGACAGAATGGTACACAAAACAAACATGTATCGGAAGATAAATCTTATAACAATCTAAATAAAATTTATTTAAAACTAAAAACAAAAATTCCATAAAATAAAAGATCAAACCTTATTTATAAAATTCCATGTCAAAACAGTATAGAAACATATATAGGTACTACAGGACAATACATAGAAAACAGACTGAATCGACACAAATATCAAAAAAATAGCAACGCAGCACTACAAAAACACGAAAAAACTACAGAAAATAAATTTAATTACAAAAATACAGAAATATTTAAAACCGAACACAATTATAAAAATAGATTATTCCTTGAAATGATAGAAATATACAGAGACAAAAACAGTATAAAGTTTATACTGTTTTACTGCTTTAATTACTGCTTTCGCGCATCATCCCGCGCACATCCTTCAGCCACGCCCAACATGGCGCAAAAATATTTAAAATTTGAATTTAATAATTTTCTATATATTAACGTAAGAAAAGTACAATATACTATAATTACATGAGCTTACAACATAAAATTCTGATATCTTTATCTGGTTACAAATGAAATATGTACACATAAACTCTATATACGTAGTAATTTTTGTTATTAACAAAATATGATAACACCGTGACTACACAACAAATAAATGTGACGACTTGAAGAAAAGGCAACCTCTCTCAATTTTGACTACCAACATAGTTGTATTTGTACAATAACACCAACACCCGATAATAATAAAAACACTACAATTTTGTCGCTAGTCAGAACTTAATTGCGATTTTGCGATGAAAATTTGTCGGGAAATCGGAAGTATGTGAATTAAGCTTTAGTATGCTATTTTATATGCAGTAAAACCAATCTAAAAAAAAATACATAAGAATACGCAGAGGAAAGAAAAACTATTTTATTTTTTTAATTGTGTTCTACATAATTTATTATGATGGTATTATTGAAATAAAACGCATTTAATTTCGTTATATTTGTTCATTTTTAAACGAGTTTTGTTGCACTATATGTATAATTAGCAATTCACTGAACTACATAATGGTATATGTTATTTAATTTAATATGTTCCGTCACCTCCATTTATTGACATTTCGTTTCCTCGCCTAGCAAACTCGTTGAATTAAAAAAATAATAATAATATTTCATTAATAGGGAACGGTTAACCCGCATTAATGTAGAACGGAGTATATTGCTTTAGAAAATAAGATTTAAAAATAAAATCACTAGAAATAAAATAACTAACATTTTAATGTACCACAAATATTTCCATATAATAATAATAAACCTTTTATGACATATAAAAAAAACTCCAATACAATATTATAATACACAAAATGAAATATAATACTAATAGTCGCCAGCGGTAACTAAGGATCCGGGAGAGTTGCAGGGAGAAGATTCCTTCTAGCAGCATCAATTAATGTACCAACAATTAATGTAATATATCTATAGTCTGTATAACTAGTTTTATTACTAGTATATACAGTTGTAAAACAGATATTTGGGTTTTCTGAGTATAGTTGAAATAATACATTTGCATATATCTATATATATAAAAGAAAGTCGTGTTAGTTACACTATTTATAACTCAAGAACGGCTGAACCGATTTGGCTGA
>WYDF02314299.1:2238-14791 GCA_009867245.2 Adranes taylori
GAAAGAAGAGAAAAGGTTTAGTTTTAGTTGTGTTTTTTGGGTTGGTGGTGGGGGGGGGGGGGGGGGGGGGGGGGGGGGGGGGGGGGGGGGGTTCGTTTTGACTTCAGACAAAGGAATGTATTTGTTATTTCATACTTGTCAGTTTCTGTAGAAAAGCTATTCCTAGTTACAACGATCATCTTTATCAAAAAAGGTCAAGAGTTCAAAAGGGGACCAAAGTTTTCATCTCCAATTTCCAATATATACAGGGACTATGAGGTCACCTTAGACTCTGGTTTGTGGACAGAAGACTCTCGTAGATTTCCGAAATCTGCTCTAGTCTACTTCACAGACGTTTTAAGAGCTTCTGGAAATACAGGAGCAGGAATATACAGAAAAAGAGCGAGGTGTAGGATGTTCTGTCCTCTGGGCAGATTTTCCACAGTTAGATGTAATAGAAACTTATAACATATAAGAAACAATCGATTTTTATAGTAAGCGAGAGCCAGGGGACACTTTAGACTCGAAACAACACCAGAATCGTTTCTGGACTTACGAATGTATGCATCAATGCATTGTGCAGATTGGCTATGACTAACTCAGTTACGATGATATGTGCACTAGGGAACAGGAGCATTCTAGGCAACGAAATAGCAGATGAACTGGAAATGGAAACATCTACCACACACTTGACTTGTCCGGAGCTGACTCTGCGAAGACCTGCTGGTTCCATCAGAGAAATGATAAGATATTGGAACAGTCATAAATGCACAGAGTACTGGGCCAAAAGAGCAGGCAATTAACACATTAAGCATTTCATAGAAGTTATGTAAGACCAAAACTTCAGATTTGCTGAAACTCACCAAGAAAAATATCAAAACGATAACTGGATTGTTAACATGACATGCACTTCTTAGGATACTTATAAAGAAAATTGGACTACACACTGCTGAAGTAGACTATATGTTATACCTTGAGGAAATCTAAACAGATCGACATATCTTATGTGACATTCAGAAGGAGAGACTTATTTGGAGCTACGAAAATTTCTATGTAGTTGTACAAAAACACTCCCAATGCTAAAAAAAAAAAAACGCAGAAAATATTAAAACTGATATGAGATACAGATATATTAAGTTGGTGTGACTAATCAATCAGGGAAACTATAATAAGTCGATTGTGTGCATTGCTCTGAAGCGGTATTTCCGCAGATAGTACGCAGTATGAACGGACAGAATGACAATTTTGAAAAGAAAATGAAGTATGAATAGTCAAAAAAAGTATTTAGCATGACATGTTGATGGATCTAAGAACCCAAATTTTATTCCGAATGGAACTCTACATCAATAGGTTGAGCAGAACGGGTACCTATGAAAGCAGCTTCTTCCTTTCACTTGCACGTGAAATGAAAATATTATGTTTTGGCCAGAGATGGCCACTTGTCCATTACACCAAAGTTATAATATGGTATCGCATGAATAATCTCGACCAAAATCAATGAATCTTTCAAACTGTCTTATATTATTCACACAGTCCCATATTGGCCTGTGTGAGGCTTTTATATCGAATTTTTGGAGTACATAAACTCCTTATGTATTGAAAGTAGAGTAGCGATGGTAACTTTACATGAACAAGAGCTCAAAAATAGCAACGACTTTTTAAAGTAAGTAGGAAAGTTTGTTAAGAAATTATCTGTTGGAAAAAAACCATTACAAAAGAATGGTTATGAGAGAAGGAAAAATCTCTCTTTAAAATTGGCAACGTACAATATACATACATATATAATTTTATTCTGGTCAGAGTATGTGTGAATGAGTGTTAAAAACACTTGCTAAGAATTTTTATAATACGCATCTAAAATAGATGCACTTGTTAGGTAATATATAAACTATTTCGATGCATTTGGACATTAATGTCTTTTTATTTGTAATATACCATATGCTTATCTAATACGTTAGGTATATGAAAGTTATAGGGTTTATGTATTTCAAAGAGGGGTCATAAGGCATTATTTACCATAATAAGAAATTATTCATAACTAATTTTTCTTGTAAAAGAAGTGTGCATTTTCAATGTCTATATGTACGGATGTGTGTATGTTCAAGGATTTCTCCTAACCTATTGGACGATTTGGATGAAATTTAGTATGCAGGTGCACAAGAATTTTGCGCAGAATGTGTGTTTTCATTTTTTATAAATCCAATATGGCGTACATAGGCCATTTTTTTATTTAGAATTTGAAGAATAAAACTAGGCGGCTTAAATTGTGCATACAAATGATACGTTCTTTTCTGCGTCGAATGACATTAGTCTCATGTTACTAGCTTTTACAGAACGCGACATTGCCACGATTAAAATGTAGAAAACTTTTCGATATATCTCAGGAACTATAAAAGATAGGACATTCGAGTAAACTTTATTATATAGGCTGCTTAAAGTCCATTCGATTTATTTGAAAATCCTAATTTCATATATACAGGCTGTTTTTTGTGTATCCAAAGTTTCTTCAATATTTAAGTGATTAAACGAGTTTAAAAAACGCACGATAATACATGGGAGTAATTTAACCTTGAAAAAAATGTACTGTTCTAAATATGTCGGATTCTATGAAACTTGAAAAAATGTAACTTTGGAAACTTATATATGCCTGATGGACATCAACTGTGCCTATGTCAGCTGAACCGATTTTGAGCAATAATTTTTTTAAACGTATTAGTAAGACCTTGTATATTTTTATACATTTTGATAGTCCTTGTGATTCTCTTTAAAATGATACTATAAGATATGACTCTTAATAATATAAAACTTCTCAATTTGTCGTCATGCCAACCGACATTCAACATTTATATATACACCTACAGAATGGCAAACGCAAAGTTACGAAGCAAAACATTTTATGTCTTATGAGATCTATAAGACGGTGCGTTTGTAGTTTATTAAATGTTGTTTATTAAATGCAGAAACACAGTTTTAAAACTAGTCTGAAATTTTGCTCGTATATAGTGCCTTGAGTGAATGAAAGTATACCCATGTATTCAGCTGCTGCACAACGCGAGGTTGCCACGTTTAAAGTTAGACAAACTTTTTGATATATCTCAGGAACTATAAACGCTAGGACACTTGAATAAACTTTATTCTATAGGTTACCTAAAGTCCGTTTGATTGTATTTGAAATATAGTTTTCTAAATATCAATTTAACACATATACCGGATGTTTTATATTTTGAAAACATTAAATATCTCGGTTCCCATAAAAGTTGTATAGGGAAAATGTGTAAGATTAAAGGACCTTAGTTTTGTGCGAAGCGGCCACGGGGAAAAAGTGAGTCAAAGGCAGGGGAAAAAGTGAGTCAAAGGCAGGGGCAAAAGTGAGTCAAAGCCAGAGACAGTCCGGCGTGCAAATCACGCCAAATTAGCCTTTTAGGAAATAGCCAAAAAGTGAGTCAAGATCGGTTGCAGACTACGACAAAGCGGGCAGCGAAGCTGTGTTGTAGGCAAATTGGGTCAAGAGCGGTTGCAGGCTATGGTAAAGCGAACATTCATCCCGGAAGTTAAAGCGCAAGTATGTCATTCCGAGCTGAGATATTTACTTGGAAACTGACATGAGTTTAGATTTTCCCTCATTAAACGTTTTAATGATACCAGCTCTGTATAAAAGAATTGTTCTTGTAATAAACTATGTAGGTTATAAAAACAAATTAGACAAGGGGCACCACCGGCTATGCTTAATAATAATAATAACAATTAATTTCATAATTATTTTTGCTCTTATTATTTGTCACGAAGCAAATTAATTTTCTAATAGGTCGTGTATAATATTACGTCAGCGAAGATTGTATACACCAGAGTCTAAAAATCACTCGTATAACGAAATATTAAAAATTAGTTTGTAGATATTCTACACTAATCAAATTAGTAACAGTATTTTAAATTATACACCGAAGATTTCTTTTACCCTAAATAGAATCAAGTGAATTAAAAAATAAGTCACAGTACATCATGTTTTTAATGACTGTAACAACGTCTTCAATCTTTTATATTATTTAGCAATAAAGTAATTTACATAAACAAATATACATTAAGACTATGGTGATGTTTATTTGTAAATTTTCTTAATATAAAATTGGTCGATCAAGTACCCTTGTCCTTATATTATTTAATCGTTGTATCTTTGCTGTTTAGTTTTGTTGTATTTTTTATAGTCTCATGAATATGCATTATATTGCTCTTAATAGATCAATAAAATTATTGTCGTATGACAGAACAGAATACCGCAATTCCATGTGTTTGGTTTAAATTGGATCCACACTTTGAGGCTATATCGAGAAGTAAATAAATAGAATCACAAATGAGTGAACTTTATATTTTTTGTGCGCTGAATCTGAAAATTTATTTAGTCTTTCTCTATAATTTAGCACATTTTTGTTATACGAGGTCTGATCAAATAATATGCGGAATTATCATTTTTCTCGAATAATTTTTATTTATTACTCAATGTTAACACTATCCCCATTGGACATAATATACTTCCTGGATATGGCGTTTAATTGTGCTTTAGCGATTCTGTCTTGATCTCGTGAATATCGGCAAAACGCCATCCTTTGATGGTCTTTTATATCTTTGGCAATAGAAAACACTCGTAGGATGCCATATAGGGTGAAATTGGCGGATGCGGTATTGTAACGGTGTTGTTTCTTACCTATAATTTCCAGAATACATGTTCGCAGTTCCATTATCGTGGTGCATTCGCCAGGAGTTCTCCCGCTACAAATCGGACGTATTCTTCCAAAATTCGGACGTCCACAAATTCGGACAAAATATTCACATTAATTCCTAAAAATATCCATTAATTAATATCTTTTATAAACATTAATTTCTTTCTTAAACGAACGCTAGAAGTTTTAATTTTACACATATTTTAGCATATTCTTGAATCTGTGAGCTCAAACAATTTTATACATACCCTATAACTTCTATCAGTTTAATTTGAAACAGTTTACATACATGCATACGTACATATAAAATACGAACTCAACTGAAACTACAAATTGATATTATACATTAACTTAACCTATAATTATAATTAATTCCCCTTTTGGCACACGTAGGATAAAGGAAATATCCACTAAACTTTAATCCCAATTACTAACCCAATATACTTCTAAAAAATAATTTTAAACCTGCCTCTTCCTTGACTTCAAAATATTCCTCGTTACCATCACTCCTTCCGTTCCAGTACCTAAACACAGTCTCCAATTTTCCATTAGTATCCTTTGTTCCTCACTCTGCTGTACACCCTCACACTCTTTCACTCAGTGATCCCACTATTCTTCATTTTTTCCATATATTCTACATTTTCTCGCACATTCATTCATTCAGAACCTATTCTCTCTGTCCTCACTGCCACATCTAAATCTCGCCACCATTTTCTTGTCCCTCATACTTATATTTTGTCAGATATACCGGCATGCTTCCCTATGCCTTTATCTCATCACCATTATACTTTCGCTTCTTTCTTGCATCTCAACATCCTTCATTCTCCCTTCCACCTCATTGACGTTTACATATTCATTCACTGTTCGTTCCTAAAATGCCCTTGTCGACCATCCAATTCTTCCCAATGCATTATTTCTGTTTTTTATCCATACATTCCTTGTTCTGCCATATTTTCTTCCTTTCCAGCTTCCCAATACATATTCTTGGCCATTTTTTTCTCCTCATCCATCATCACCTTAATATCATACCAATTTGCCAATTTTGTAGCCCACTCACCTAACATTTATACCGATTCAATTCGTGTAGGATAATTTCTCCTGGCGTTGATGTTTGTACACCTAATATTCTTTGTAAGTATCTTATCTGTGTCCGTTCAATATCCTCTTTTTCATTCACCGCCCATACTTCAGCTCCGTACATCATCATACTTTTTACACATACATCCAAATTCATCAATCACATCCTGACCGATTCACCAAATTTCTCCTCCCACACATCCCACATTCTTTCCGCAGAAACCCTGGCTTTGTTCGCTACCATCTAGACGTGCTCCTTAATTTGAAAGTAACTACTTAGCATAAACTTAAGTAGTTATACGTTTTTACACCTTCAAGCTTCTCTCCATTGATCCCAAATACATCTAATTTTTTTGTCTTTTTTGTTTTTTTTTATAATATAGGCGGAGGAATCGTCTAGGGACAGTGGGATTAATTCAAGGATATCTTGTAGATCCTCATTAGGTTCCTGCATGGTTTGGATAATTCGACCTGGAGGATGTGGGAAGGATCTGCGTGGCAGTTTGCTAGGGTGGTGACTGGCTCTCCAATCAGAACGAAGATTTTCGTAGGCTATTGGGTTGTTTTCTGGATCACGTCGTGTCGGATGTTTAGACTGGAGAGATTTTATAAGATCTGTGATAGGCTAAGCAGAGCAGTGTTCATATACTAATGAACTTGGAAATTGGAAGTGTAACCTTTGGATTTTCCGAAGTATTCTTCTTTCACAGGTTGTGAGTTTTTGCGCTTGCGCATTTTAAAGTGAGGAGTATAGAACTGCTCTGTAGTCTTCAGTGGCCTAATGTATGTTTTGTAACTTTTTTAATGTGATGCAGAGTTTTTGGATGACAGCATCTAAAGCATCCTCTTAGCATGTAGATCAGGCTCACGTGTTTGCGTACTCTGGAAATGGTGCAAGTTAGGTCAGAATTTCAGTTAAAAGTTCTATTAAACCAGACACCTAGATAGCAGATTTCGTCTTATAACGAAATGGATTCATTCCAGAGTCGGAGTTTGACGTGGCTTCGGTTTTGATGTTTCTTTTTGACATGGTTGGGATGCTGAATCCAGATAGCATGAGTTTTACTTGGATTAGGGGTGAAGCACCATTTTTGCGCCCATTTTGAGAAATTGTTTGAAGACAACTACAGATGACGGTTTGCAGTTTCTGCTTTTAGTGAGCATGCCCAGTAAGCTGTGCCATCAGCATGCAAGGCATACTGAGTAGGAGAGGTTGGTGGTTGGAGATCATGATAGTACATAATGTACAAGAGAGGGACAAGGACAGACCCTTGTCGTACGCAAGCTGGAAGTTGTATGGATCTAGAGAGAGTGTCTCCAATTTTAATTTGGGTGGTGCGGTCGGATAGATATGACTGGAGCATCTTCAATGTGTTTGGTTGAAGGATATGAAGCTCATGGACTATCCGAACTAACTCAGTATGCCAGACAGAGTCAAAAGCATGAAACGTATCTAGAAACAAAAACACCCAATATTCTAAAGAGAAATAAATTAATTGATTTGATTTGAAATATAATGTTTCAATATTATAATGTTTGTATGAACTAACTGTTTAGAAGAAAATGTTTTTAAATGGTTTATAAGATGCGTAGTAAAAGTTGTGTATAAATATTAAATAAACTGTATATTGACTAAAAAGAGAATAACACGCATAACAATAATCTTCTTCTTCTTCAGTCTGTAAGCATCTACTCCTGGATATAGGGCTCTTCTATTCGTTTCCACGTCGTTCTCTAGTGTGCAGTCAATATCCAATTTTTCTCTGTGTGGCGCTGGATGCTCTCTTGCCATCTCCTCTTTGGTCGACGTGTGCTCCTCTTTAAGATTATCTCTTGTCACCTAACAAGCCCATTGACATTTTAATCTTGTCACTCGTTCTACCACATTTATGACTGCCGTTCTATTTCTGATTTCCTCGTTCCGTATTTGGTCTCTCAAACTGAACCCCAACATTGCTCGCACAATCGTTGGCAGACTCCCAATAATTGTGCGAGCAAGTCGGTTTGACGTCGGCTCGAAGTCGGTCTGTGCTGTTTTCATGAGAGTTTCTGGCCCGTACATTACAACGAGTAATATAACAACAACAAAAACACACGTGTTATATATAACTTTTATATATAACTTACACGTGTTATATATCTCTTGGGGGTTAAAGGAATCTTTGGCTCTCGGAGTATTTAACTGAGTCTGCATAAAGCTGCTCAAATTAAGCCGAAACATTTCGTGTTCTCTGCTATTTGGTTGTCGATCCGCATTTTGATATTGTGCCCTAGATATATGTATTCATTCACTTTTCTGAGGGTGTGATTGTCGACAACTTCTTTTTCGTTCGTGGTCATAATGTTTGTTTTTTGTAGGCTCATTTTCAGATCTACTGCTTGGGTGGTTGCTTTTAATTTCTGCAGCATTACTTCGAGTGGACCCGCGTCGCCGCTAATGAGAACGATTTAATCAGGAAAGCGGTGGTGGGCAAGGCGATTCCCGTTAACATTGATACTTTTTTGTTCTCAGGAAATGTTTTTGAATACGTGCTCCAGTGCGAAGAGTTTGGGCGAAATCCTGACTCAATCCTGTCCTCAATCCTGACCCAGTCCTCAATCCTGACTCGTAACGTAGAGTGTTAGTAGCTGTATTTCGTAGTTCGTAGCTGTGTTCGTAATCAGTTGTGAATACCTACAGTTTATCCGGGCCTTATCCGTGGCTTCAAGCACCGCCCGAGTTTCGAACGAGTCAAAGGTTTTTTTGATAGTCGACAGTTGAAAGTCGTAGAGGAATATTATACTCATTGCAGGAATATTATACTCTTGATCAATGTGCGCAGTGTTTGTATGTGATCAGTCGTGCTGAATCCTTTCCTAAATCCAGCTTGTTCGATATTCTGGTAAAAGACGAATTTATGGGTAAACCGGTTGGTTATAATTTTGGTCAGCTTGTAGAATATGGCTGTAGTTCTCCATGTTCGCACGGTCATCTTTCTTGAAGATCAGGATGATCTCGATCTTCTCTATAGTAATTTCCTTTTGGTCATTCTTCATCTTATGAATTATCATCTTCCCTTTTGACAGACTGGAGTGCAGAACTCTCATATTGCAGTTATTTTCTATGGCTTTCTTGATCATTTGGGTGTTATAGGATCTTTTGTCTCTTCTAATGGCTTTCCTTACTTTTTTATTTAGGCCCTTGTACTTCGACGAGTCTCTGTATGCTTTCCTTCTCTCTTTGATTAGCCTCTCGGTGTGTTTTCCTTGGTTTCTCGATTTCAGCATCCAGAACACTTTTTTCACAGTTGCCCGGATGCTGTTCGTAATTTTTGTCGATAACATATTTAGCTCTAGCCCCAGAGCTAAATGTTCCTCGTAGCTTTTTATCGATCTATGTGTTCAATTCGTCTTATTTCTCTTTCATCTCATTCCTTGTGGGTCGGATCTTTTTACATACCAAGCTCCTCCTCTCCATCCGAGTGTATATTATAACAATTATGGATTTCTCCATCAATAGTCCCAATATAACAAATACGTAAAGGGAAGTCATTTCCTTCAAAACTAAATAATTTTAATCCCATTTATGTAAAATACAAATAAATACGTGCTGAAGAAATATGAAAAGTTAAGTTTGATTCAATAAGTCGTTGTACTAGTCAAATATGTCTAATTATTATTATTTTCGATATTAATTATATTTTATTAAATAAAAATACTTCTTTACTTTCAATCCCTGATAATTTTAATAATTTTTAGTAGTCGTGGTACTCTTGTTCATCTGGGAAAATACTCTCGCACCTCATTACCCCTTAAAAATGGGTGGTAACAATTTGGTGGAGGCGCCGAGTGGAAACCTAAAATATATTAATGTTATAACGTTATAAAAGGTCACAACAGACGTCATAAATTGAAAAATATTTGCTCTTATGATGTTTTTTCTATCTTGTGTTGTTAAACGGTTATAAGTTTTGCAGTATTTAATCTAGATTACATTAGAAATTTTTCAAATACTACAAGGCATAGTATATGTCTCAAACAAGCATCAAGGTCATATAGATTAAATATTAAAACATTTAGAATACGGTACGTTTAAAGTTGGACCTCTCATGTTGGCATCCTTTTAAAGAGAATTGAGAGAGTTATGAAATTGTTTAAGTAATAAAGTGTTAGTGTAAAGTTTTTGAAAACCTAGATTATTTGCTCAAAATCAATTTCATATATTCATCTATTTGAAGGAAAATACAATGAAGTAAAATTGTCACATGATGTTTTTAAAACGATATTTGAAATAAACATTATAATGAATTCTTACCCAGACGAATAACTCTCCAAATATAGTGCAAGACTTGAAAGTCACCTGAAAAATAATGCTCGTGTATATATACATATATGAAAAGTTCGAAAAATTTTATCGGGTGGCCATTACCATCATCGTCATCATCATCATCAACATCCAGGTCGCCTACTAAATTATTATTACGAAACAAGGCAGCTGCTCTCGCGAACGCATAAATTTTTTCGTTTTATGATCTAAATAAAATTTAAATTACATGACAAAGTCCCCAATAGGTTAGATACACAATTTCTTTTCTCTACTTTAATCAAGCAAATCTATTCAACATACCATAGATATAATTATTGATGATATAGATATAATGGCAGTTGATTGTGATAATACATGGGAGTCAAAAATAAAAAAATAAAAGATCAGTCAATATTTTATTTATGTACTGGACTAGAGTAGGCGTATTACAAATGGTCCTAGCAGAGACGGATCGAGTGTTTTATCGTTCATATAACATCTATGTATGTAGTACATTAGATATATAAAAGATATATAGGATTCAGGGAAATTTTGATATTTTGATTGGAAAGCACGTTCTGGAAGTCCCGAAGCCAAAAAATTGTTTTTGAATAATGTCTGTTCGTATCATGCAGTAACAATTTGCCAAAAAATTCAATTTTTGTGCTAAGAACTGAAATTTACTTCTTCTTTTTATGCCGACACCCTAATGGAGTGCAACGACCACAACCACCACACGTGGTGTCGCCGTACAATGACAGCGCTAGATTGACAGGGCAACACCGATGCCCCTGTGCGGACGCCAAATCTATATGAGGACCTCTCATAATCTATTTAATACGCTAACGGAACTCCTACTCGCGACGCTGCTAATGGGGGTCACAAATGGCGCAAATAGTTACAGACTGAATGGCCTTCGGAAAACCTCCTCGGGCGCGCCACGTCAGTTTAAAGTGAGACTGCACTTCTGTTGTAGAAGAACAACAACCGCAACAGATGTTGTTGTTCTTCCGATCCTCAGAAGCTCTCTGAGGGCTTAGGTACCTGCAGTTGGCAAGTAAACCAGGTGTCCCAGATCTTGTGTGTAACTGCAATAAACTTATCTAGTAATGAGTGAAACACCATTAAAGTATTTAAACAACCGTCTATTATTCTTTAGACAAACAGAGAAAGAAAGATATTAATGCACAATAACAATGTCAATAATAATCAAATGAATAAATGTCCAAACACAAATATCAAATCAAAGCAATGATGCAATTATAAGCAAGTTAATTAAGCGGCGATATAAATGTAGTCACAACAATAATTAATAATTAACAAAAACGGTGCATATTAAACCAGTGGTGCAAGCATAACAATACTATTAATTAAGCGGCGGTAATGTTAATACAGCGGTGCAGGTAAAGCAACTTAACCATACTGTGATAGATTAACCAAACGAAACTTATGCGGTATCAGTCTGAAAGTATGCACAGATATTAGATCGGGGTGAGCACTCATATAACGTGGCGTAGTATGATGACGTTCTACTAGGTGTCCAAAACCAATATAAGCCAAGACCAAACACTCAAGTGCAGGTATGTAAGAAGTTTTCGCAACACCTCGTAATATGATGGTGTTGACGGGTGACTAATTCTAGCGTATATCCAAGCTGAGCACATAAACAGCGTCCTGTAGCCCGATGACGTTGTTCATACACAACAGTGATATAAACTACAACTATACACTCTGCACATGCGGTAAGGAACTTTATCAACACCCCTTAGTTCGCTGGTGTTGATCGGTGATTAATTCCAGCTTATACCACAGTTGAACACTTAGACACCGCCTTGTAACTCTGCGACGTTATTCGTGCACCATGCTAATATAAACTACAAATATACAATCTGGGCAGCCGCTAAGGAACTTTATCTACACCCCTTATTTCGCTGGTGTTGACCGGTGACTAATACTAGCAAAACCAGAAGCGAATACCCCAGTGGAACTACCACTGTAAAATAAGTAACACCCCTTAGTTCGTTGGTGTTACTATGGTTAGGTGTGCGAGTCCAGCATAAGCTCATACTATACACTCAAGTGGAATGTGCAGACAGGTATTACTATGTAGCGCCTCATAATTCGATCACGTTACTTCAAGTACACAGGAATTAGGAAGGCGGAAAGGTGTGAAGCTATTCAATCACACTTACAATCACACAATCACACTTGCCACTTAAATAATCTATTATACAAAGTTGCTTACCTAACTTACGTTTTACTTCACGCGTCGCCCTGCTTCACCGGTCTGCTGTGAGTTGCTCGCTGCGGTCGGATGTATTTTCAAAATTATGTATTTAAATTTTGAAAACAAATCGAGAACTGATCCATATTCTGTTTTTTTTTGTTGTTTTACGTAGGAAGTGGAGAATCTGTTGGGATGTATATTGTTGGGAGATTGGTGAGTTTGTTTAAAGGAGGCTTTAGGATTTATCATCCTCTTCAGCTTGGAACTGGT
>WYDF02314310.1:0-14790 GCA_009867245.2 Adranes taylori
CGACGTTAAAACCGCGTCGGTGATTGGTCCTAGGGACGGAAATAGGCCGACGATATAAATAAGAAATAGACAATAGAATAATGAGATTCATTCGGTGTGAACATATGCAGCTATTGTGATATAGCAATATATATATATATATATATATATATATATATGTATATATGTATATATATATATATGTTCTGAAATTATTTTGCGTACTAAAATCATGATTGCTTTCTAAGTTTAGCAAATTGACTTTTTCCATTATTAAGTCTGAGTTGAAATGCTCTAACGTCCTAACATTGAAATTTCTTTATGTTAAACCCACATGAAAAGAGTTACATGTATTGCAATTGAGTTGATTAATACCACAATGATCCAATAAAGGAGTTTTGTCTTTAATATTTTTGATTCTGTTCAGGTCATTGGAGGCGATATAGGCTACTTTGATATTATGCTTTTTAAAAACTTTAGTGAATCTAGCAATGATTGTTTAGATAAGTTAAAGGACATTTTTTTAGGTTCATTAAATTTATCTAGGAATAATTTGAGAATAGGATTATCTTCGAAAGTATTTTTTGACGCTATCCCTCTAATGGCACTAACCTCAGTGATGAAAATATCTTGATGTTGTGGCCCTATAATTGCACATCAAAGAATTTTGTCACAGTGGCATTAAGTATATGCTGAAGATATTATTTATTTGCTTTAATCAATTGTTATTAACTTAGTTATTTATTTAGTTCTTCTGACGAAGGGGTAATTGGTACCCCGAAACATGTCAAGTTAAACCTTCAATTCTCATAGCTGTGTCAACTGTTACTATCCACCGGCTAGAGGCTTTGGTTTGTCAAATGTGTGAAATATATTGAGTTTTTGGAACACTTAGTTTTAATTCATTATTTCGAAGATATTGCAAAAAACTTTGGACGTGTTGCATTATTATAAATATTTAGATAGTATAGACGCAGTCGTCTGCACGACGTAAAAAAACTATAGGTATACAAGTTTTTTCCATCTAGCTTAAAGTTTGTATTTTGCGTTTAACGCTGAACTCGCAATTGAAATATGTGCAGAATATAAAGGAAATTAGTGTAAAAATCTGCAAGCACGGTAGTAGTTCTATGTAGGCTAATGCCAAGAACTAGAAGGACCCGTACGACAAAACAAACACACGTAGACACCGTGATATTTGGAATGAATCAAGCATACCTCAAAAAGTTTAACTGATATTACCTCAAAAAGTTTAACGTATTAATCTAATGGTCCAACAACAGTCTATAGGAGTATATGGACTAATGTACTTAATGTCGTAGCTGGTATTCGTCCTATAACAAGAAAAGAATATACAATGAAAGGAGAAAGGAAAATTACTACAAAGAAGACCGAAGTAAAGTCACTTTGAGGTAAAGAGAATGGGAGAACAGTACTAACGACTATGCAGTTTTAGGATAAAATTAGATGTTACGTTGTAAACAAAAGGACAGAATCTTCCGATATTATTTAGCACAAATATTCAGCGGTAAGGGAAGCTCTGGCGTTTACCTGTTCCCCATAGGCAAGTAGGCCAATTAAATCTGTGCACTGCGACGACACTAGAAAACATTACACTAAAAATGAAGGAAATTAGGATCATTTTGAAGATTACCAAACCTCCTTGTTATGTAGCTTACAGGCAGGGTTGGCCCAAAGACCGTGTATTCTGAAGTTTTGCGTGCAGTTATAGAATAGAGTTTGAGCCGGAAAAAGGATTGTTTAGTGGGTAGGCTGTCAGATGCATCCAACTTTACCCATGGTTACTGCTAAATTTACTGTAATTTGTAAAACATTTAAAATCTCTTTTAAAAAAGAAAATATCTTAGTTTCGCTACATGAAAATCGAGTAGTGGATTCCTTCATTAATTTTAATATTTGGGCATTTACAAAATCTTTTACATTTTACGAGATTGATTGCATGAATTTTATAAATGCCAATATAATTTCATTGGCCAGCAGGTTAGAAAAAGGCTAGGATGGGCCAACTGTTTACAATATATTTTCATAAATATTGATCAATTAAGAACCAGAATGGTATTTATTTTATCAATTATCACTTGCAAGTAATTATGTGATAAATAACTTACCATGATATGTAATATAGTCTTCGGAAAATGGCTTTAGAAGTTGACTTAACATAAATGTATGAGAAGTTTTGAAACGATTATTACATTTTAAATGCTCGAACGTTTTGATTAGAATATCAAATGCTTCTTTATTTTCTAAGTTGGTGAACGGATCATCGTTTATCTGAAAATAAAATTTTAAACTTAAGTATACCGTGAATTTCATTTGTCATGCAAAATCAGAGTACATTATGTATAGTAAAACTGTAACGTGACAACACTGGATTCAATGTTCGAAGGGATGAACAATTTTTTCTTTCTTGCATATTCATTAAAGTGCATATTCGTCGAGTGTATTAGAGATTTTCATGGATTTATGTTCCCGAAAATCCCAAATGTTCCCATATTTGGTTTAGTATCCAATTACTCACTGTTTTATTGTAACTTTGAAATCTGCAAAATACAAGAACTGCTTACAGAATGTACATTCTGTAACGTACATACACTATGTTCTGATGTAAGATGATACATTATTACTAGCTTTAAAATTGTTTTTGGTGGTCTACTAATACATTTAGTGGGTCGATGTGACTTTAAAAAACGAATTTGATTTCTCTATAGAAACATATTTATTTGACTTACAATAATACTACTAAAAATTTCTTCGTTTATAGGTTTTTTACAGTGTGTAAAAACTGGCTTTACCCGATTTAAATATTTCTAACAGTACCTATATGTTGTTACTATTTATGAACTATTTATGAAAGTTTTTAGAATTGTTTCTAGTGGTAATGGGATGCGGACTTATTGAAAATAAAACATTGACATTTGTGACGTTGCGTTCGTCTGATCAAAGAACTTCTTATACCTGGTCATTTATTTATTTTAGTATTATACAATTTAATTTATTTTACAATGTCTTACCTCATCTAAATTAATTAATGATTAAAAACTATGAAAATTTTATGAACATATGAATTACATTACTTTGAGGTTATTTCAGTATTATTTTACTCAAAGTATACTTCAAAGTAATGGAATTCATATGTTCACAAAATTTTCATAGTTTTTAATCATTAATTAATTTAGATAAGGTTAGATAAATTGTCAGATAAATTAAATTGTATAATTCTAAAATAAATAAATGTAACCTGAAGAAGGTCGTTGATCATACGAACGAAACGTCGCAAATCTAAATGTTTTATTTTCAATAACTCTGCATCCCATTACCACAAGAAAGAATTTAGTATCACGGATATTAATAATTATATACACCTCATGAATGATTTCTATGTACACTTAAGATTATTTTACTATTTTGTATTTATACTCATTCTGGTGTTAAAGCTGTTAACTATAAGATGATCTATCAAGTTAGACTTGAAGTGTTGCGAGAAATTCTAATCAAATAAAGTTAAAAAAAAAACGCACTTTAGAACGTAACAACCTGTATTATTTCTGAAGTCATATTAGGAATTATGACTTTCGGGGTTGATAGCATTTACAGATATTTAACATTCGAGCATGATTTTTTGTATTTTTATTTATGAAAAGAAGTAAAACACCTTCTTCTTCAAAAATTTTTTTGGTGTTGACACTAGGCCTTTAAACCAATATTATCAGTTATCGAAATGAAATCTACCGCCCGGCGCTTGTGCAACCGTTAACTGCAAACCCATTCCGGATGTAAAATATATTGTATAAAAACAAATACATTGACGAAACACATTTCGCATAAAAAACCTATATTCTGATTTTACGAAAATTAACAGAAATATGCTTCATAACACTATTACGTAAATACACATAAATTACACTATTTTTGGCATTGCCATTAAAATCCGGTATTATAATTATAAAATTCATAATTCTTCATGGTGTCTACCATATCGTGAACCATCACGGATGATGGTCACGGATGAACTCCGTAAAACACCTTAAAGAGGAACCATTTATAATAAACCGTGTCTAATTAGAATTATTCTTTATACAAAAAAGTTTAATGTTTAGCTGCGTGAGTCATTTATGGGGTAAAAACGATTTAATCCTACCTGCCAGGAAGACAAAACCGCTTGATTTACTGTTTTGAAGAGCGGAATGCGGTTACGCATGTCATGTAGGCTACTGTTCACGGATCTTGAGCGGAAGTAAATAAGCAGAAAAGAGATGAAAAGCTTTTGGTATATTCAGGCATCACAATAAGTGGGCAGCTGCTTGCTACTGTCAACGGCCCCGGAGGGCACATAACAGCCATATTTAGGTATGGAGCATCAGTTTTAAGCGAAAGTTTGAAAATAAAATTAAAAGCGAAAGTACGGTACGACTACTGTCCGCGGATCTTGAGCACGATAATTTGCGGCAACAGAAAGAGCAAGAAATACTGAACATAGGCCTTTTTAAGATAAGTAAATGAACATAAAAGAGATAAAATGTGTCTAGTATATTCAGGCATAGCGATAAGTTTGCAGGCTGTTACAGTCTACGGTTCTGGAGAGCACAAAATAACTCAGCAATATAAAATAGACGGATTTAGATATTAAGCATCAGTTTTAAGTGCAATTTTTAAAATAAAATTAAAACCTAAGTACGGTACGTTTCTTCGTTAAAATATGGAAAATTGACATATGTAAGTTATATTTCTTGATGCTTGAGAAAATTTTCTACCATGTTTATTCATTTATTTCTTTGCTAATAACATTATTCCTTCAAGTTCATACTTCAAGCTCCTACAAATTATTACAAATTACTTCAAGCTCATACAAATTATTCGTTCATACTTCAAGCTCACTAACCAAGACTAATAAAATAAGTTTTATTAAATGATGTTAATTAATTAATTTTAATAATTTTTATTATATTGACTTTACTGATCTGAATTTTTGATTAAATGATTTAGGTAAATGTTGATTAGTAGTTTTTATATTTTTCTGCGTGTGTACTATAAAATTTAGAGATGGAGAATTAAGATTTATATGAATAGGATAAATGAAAATCGATTTGTGTTTTATTACACTGTGAACAAAGCTACTCTGTTATAAACTATTCAACTTAAGTTAGCGAGTAAAATAACTCTTGACAGCTCCACGACTCTGGTTTATATTGACCAGAGTGGGTTAAACCTGTTAACACAATTTCTTCCTCAGGGAAAACTCACTCAGCTAATAAGTTACGTAGATAAAAGAACATAACAATATCGTCCGGAACCATTGCAGACAGGATATTCAAATAAATGTCGTAAGATGGCGCTTTAAGAACGCTTTTATTTTTATGTAACTCTTACATTTATTTGTATAATAAAGACTTGTTTATATACGAGTACAGTGAAACCTCCCTTAAGCGGACACCATTGATGAAATGAAAGGTGTTCGTTGCAGGAAGGTATCCATTCTTGGGATGTGGGCGATAAAATAAATATCTAATATTTGACACCCATGAGCTTGTTATGTTGTAACTTTCATTGATCTTTGACCAAATAGTTTTTAGAAATAAGGATTTAATATTAAATGGTCATGATTTGCATAACTAAATCGTAATATTTTCGTTATGTTAATTATGCATATTAAACGTAATAAGTTATGTAATATTTTCGAAAAAAAATTAGAAAATAACAAATGTATCTATTTTCTGTCCATAATGGAGGTAAATTTTTTTGGTTTTGTCTACTATGTTACATTAAAATGGTGTCCACGTCCATATAATAGAGAGTTAAGATATTCTAAAGATATCCCTATTTGAAGATATTCTAAATCATGTTTCAAATGTTACATTTGGAATCCACCTAATAAGATTGGAATGATCCTCAGTTTTCAAGATTTTTTCTGTGAATTTCCAACATTATTTTATGGCTTTATCGGGGTAACAAAAAACCGAAATCTAAATTCACAAATCTAAATTCTAAATTCTTAATTTCTATATGCTTAATTTCTCTTTTCATTCTCGTTCTCCTCCTCCCTACTCTCCCCTTTTCCCTTTCCTTCCACTCATTCCATACCTCCTTTTCTTACTATACAATGCAAACAAAAATCACCTTTATTGGCATAATTCTCTTCTATTAAAAAACTAATTACATTACATGATTTTATTGCATATATTTATACTACCTAATTTTTCCTTTTAATGTAGAGAAGTGAAATGACATGCTACTCTCCCTCTACTCTCCCTTTACCCTTCTTCCTTAATTTCCTTCTCATTCTTCTTAACTATCTTTCCCTTTTTTCTTATTTATTTTACCCTTCTACTTAACTCCTTTATTATCGTTTCCATTCTCCTTTTGCTCCATCCAACCATTTCACATTAGTTCACGCAGTGCTTCCATGTATCTTCCATTCCTCCACATACCCTACAACATCTTTCATTTTCTTTCATCCGAAATCAATTTCCCCGTTTCATACCCCCACACCTAAATCTTGCAATCATCCTTTTTTCCTTCATACTCCTATTCGATCCCAAATATTTCGGCCTCGATCCTACCACATCTATATCCTTATACTTTTTATTGTTCCGACTTACCCTTATCTTTTATCTCCTCTCTTTAATCGCCACATCCTTCATCTTTCTCTCTGCCCCCACTTCACACGCCCTACTATCCATATTTATATCACTCCATTCTCTCATAGACCACCCACATCTCTCATACACTTGTTTTCTATCCTTCACCCATTTATTCTGTGTGAATTTCTTTTCCACATCCTCCATAGCACTCTGTTACACATATATACTTTGTTACACATCCCCCATACACATATATACTTTCCTCACAATTGTTTCCATCTGCCCTGCATTCACCTTTCATTCATACTTTACCATCTTCTTTAAACCCTTTTCCAAACACTTGTTCATATTCACTTCCTGCAACACAATCTCACTAGGAGTTCTACTCCCAAAATCCTTTTCATATATTTCATTGCAATCCTTTCTATCTCCTCTCTATCCAGTACCGTATATACTTCTGTTCCATATAATATTATACTCTCCACACACACTTCAAGAATTCTCAACCTCATTTTTACAGAGTCTCCAATGTTCGCCTTCCACAGGTTCCCTAATCTCTGCCGCTATTCCTGCTTTCTTCACTAACATCTTCACATGCTCACATTCACTTGCCGTCCGCCGCAACATATATATTAAATACTTAAACTTTCTCACACACTCAATTACCCTTCCATTCATCTCAAACATATCCTTCTAACTATCCCACCTCTCTTTTGTATACCTTCACTTTTGTCTTTTCCACATTTATCTCTAACCCTCTTTTACCCATATATCTATTCACTCTCTCTATTATTTCTTTCATTTCTATCCTAGTACTCGCCATACACACCATATCATCCACATATCCTAGTGACCACATTTTCTCACCACCCAACATCACCCCTCTTGGCTGCCCATTCTTTAACACTCTCCAAATCTGAAATACATATGTTGAATAAACTTGCACTCAGTGAGCATTCTTGATCAGCACCCCTTTCCACTCTGAAGCATTCAGGCACACTCTCTTCCACTCTCGCTATCACCCTATTTCCCTCGTACAACCTCTATATTTTCACACATTCCCTCAGATATTCACACCTCTTTCCACAAACTTTAAGTCAAAGAACGCCAGATCCAGGCTCCTCCCTTGGCTCACTTACTTATTTATGATGAAGCTTAAGGGTACTAAATTATCAGTTGTTCCTTTGCCCCTCAGGAATCCTGTCTTTGGGTTTGATAGCACCCCCTTTTTTTGCATCCCTTTCTGTAATTTCTCATTCAACACCCTTTGTAATTGTATTCATACTCCTTGTTAACGCTTCTATCCCTCTCTTATTCAGAAACTTCCACACCTCTACTGGTACACCATCTGGCACCACTGCGTCTTACTCATTTATCGTTTGTATTTCTTCTTACTTCATTCCCCATAATTTCTATCTCGAGTCCTTTTTCTTCCTTATTCCAGCCATTCCCCTCATTTTCTTTTCTTCATCATCCCCTTTTTGTCCATTAATTCCTCTATACACTTTCCCACCTAATATTTTAGTTTTACATTCTCCACATGTGTCTTCCTTCTCTCTATTCCAGTATCCCGTAAGCATCTCCATCTCTCTCTCTCTCTCTCTTTCTCTCCTCCGTTCTTAACCCATTTATAATCCTTCTGTGACCTTCTTCCTTTTCAGTGTAACACCTCATTCCCTCCTCTTTCCACACCTTTTTCACTCTCACATACTCTTCCCATGTCTCCTCACATATTTTTCCCATCTCCTTTCACTTTACCACCCTATTATCTCTCCTCCTTCCCAAAGCTTCTTTTCCTTTTACTATATTTTCTCCAGTTTTTCCACCCTCCCTCTCTTCCCTCATTCTCCTTTTACACATCTCCTTCCTACCTATCTCCACATTTCCAATTTTACTCTCCCCTAGTATCCTATTTTCACCTTCCACTACCCCTTACCAATTTTTTGCCTATTTTCCTTTTGACACTCACATTCATTATCTCTCCCTTTTACTATTCTGCCACTCCCATTCCATATTAATTTTCCATCCTTTTATCTTTCTTCCCATATTTTTCTTCTTCCCCTTCATTTCTTCCATATGTTGGCTTTACCAGTCTTTTCCGTTCTCATTCCATATCCATCGTTCTTCCCCTAACCATATCTTCATGTATCCCATTCTTACTCTTTCATTTCCCCTCCTCTTATCCATAGCATATTCCCTCATTTATTCCCTCACTCTCCGCTCCACTTCTGTAAAATCGCCTTCTCTGTATATATTACTCCCTTTCAATAACTTTTTCTTTCTCATTATCTACAATTTCTCTTCACACTTTTCCAATAATACTAATAATGGTCTCCCCTTACTCGCTCCTTCAAATCTTCCAATTCTTTGCATCTCTTTTATATTCACTATACTATGTATTCTTTTCCAAACTTCGTTTATTAACCCTTCTTTTCCTAATACATCCTCGTTTATCCCGTATATCATTATATTTAACTTCATTTCTTTTTGTTGCCTCTTGTTCTTACTTTTTTTTCTATTTCTCTTAATCTATCTTCAAACTCCATGTTTTCTCTGGCCCACAAGTTGAGCAGCCAAACACACAAGTTGAGCAGCTTTTCCGCTGTACATATTAAAATAAGCTGAGGTGAAGATAAGATGAAAGTAAAACGTACATAGTTCAATATTTAGAATATAATAAACTTAGCTTACCTGAACAAAATAAGCAATTACTGTAATTCCATCTTTCCATTTAAGTACCCGCTCTTTTGGAGCACAATTTTTAAAATGCACTGCGTGTAGTTCCATTGGAAACCTGTACCCGTCCACTGTATGTTCGCTGCCCTCTACATCTGAAGTGCCCCAGTGGAAATGAATATTATTCAAGCAGTAGGAAGTTTTTAACGGAAACCCTGATATAGTTGGTTTTAAAACTTCATCGACAACAAACTCAACTACAACATTATTAAGTGGTTCTTTAAATACTGAAAGGTAAATACTGGAAGGTAAATTCTGCAAGGTAAATTCTGCAAGGTTCTTTCTAATGTTACTTTGCGTTAGCTAATAAACCAACTTAGGTTGGTTTATTAGATTTTGGTCAAGAAAACCTACGGTGGATAATATCAAAGAAGTTTCAGAATTTGTACACAAGACAAATAACGGAACAAGACGTATAAGGAAACTGAACGATTGTAACACTCATATCAAAAACGCCTTTCATTTAGTGACTTAGACTTACATGTTTAGAGAACTCAAGGATAGGAAAGTGTTATTTTGCATAACAGAATTAAGACACGACCATTTTCACAAGAGAATAATCATAGAATAATCTACAAGAAGAAGAAAGAATGCTTTGACTATCTAGATTGTAACACGCTTAGTATTAAACCCAATTTTGTGGAAAGTGCTTTAGCTTTGTTAAAAATGAAAATCCCGTGGAGGGTCGTGGTATTTCACAGGGATCATCCACTGAAGCATTACAAGTTCTAGAACGCTTATCTCAAGGCGAAGTGCAAAATTTAGTTAGAAAAGTAACAAAAATCTAAAGCAGATGAAATAGATGTCTTACTCGAATCAAGGACATCTCAGCTTTCATGCTTTACAATTTCTGAAATGGTCGTTCAATGGCACATATCTGTGACGGTTAATATACTTGCAATGGGTATTCTGTACAAGCTTTATGGACATTGAATTCTATACAAGCAACGGAATTTATATTCCAAGCATTGGAAAAAACGAGACGAAACCAAATTTAGGTGGTACTCATAAAATTAAACAAGTCTCTCCGCTGTCGTCGAAATCTTAGTACGAGACCCAGATAATACTTTCATCTGAATATGTTTTGTTAGAAGATGTGGGTTCGGTCGGAAAACAGGCGTTAATGATATTATTAGTGGACGAGGTCCAATATAAATTACCATAGGATGCCAATTACCTATAAAAGGAGACTAGTAACAATAGAAATGATGTGCGAGTTAATAAAACACATCTCTATCGTACAGAAATAAGTATTTTAAAAGTAACAAACATTCATCAATGCTTATTGCACACAGTGTGTCATATTTATTTTGTATCAGAGCAATATTTATTTTGCGATCTTAGATTTCTTTTTAATTACCCGTATAGTTATCGGTCTTAATTGACATATATTCTGGCTCAATAAAATAGTTTTGGTTAAAAAATAAGGTAGCTCCGTATATAGGCTCTGCAAATGGCACTTCGATATCAATTGGAGATTGCAAACCAAGTACAGTTTCTGAAATATATAAACAAAAGTTGACAAACATTTACATACCAGATTTTTTAATATTTCATGTTATGCAATAATGGGCATGAAATATACATAGAGTATCTCAGATCTTTCATGGTATATCCTTTTAAAAAATTTTCTCCGACTTGATAACATTTATCCTAATTAGCAGTTTTAAACAGTATAGATTCAAATATTCTAATCATTTATATTCTGGCTCAATAAAATAGTCTTATCCAGTAACAAACTGTCTTATCCAGTGGTGTGATCCTGCATATAAACCATCCACTACAGTTTTGTGGGTTCGTGGCTCTTATTTAAATTTTTGTGCCTCCTCCTACTTAGGCTTTTGTATTTTCTACTTAAATGTAGCAAGCATGTTGCAAATTCTTTCTCTACTTAGATTCTGACTGTTTTTGTGTCTTTATATATCGTTCTAATCATTCGAAAATTTACCTCTGTATCCTCCTCTTTTGTATATCTCCTCCTACTGTTTTTTATTACATTTTAAAAATTTAAATTTACCTGGGTATCATTTCTTGCTAGTTTTTTTAAGAACTCATCTGTTCTTGTCTTTTTTAACCTTTTATTGTTATTTCTACTGATTCCGGCTAAATTTGTTTTTAGTAGTCGCTAAATGTCCATCTCCTCTTAAATTACTGGAGAGCTTACTTGTAGGCTCGATGAAAGGAAATTCTCCATTCATACCTCCACGTTGTAGAGGACAGACAACGTCACATATGCGGCTAACGTGAGGAGTACCAAGGGGTTGCCAGAATAAGCAACCCAACTAGTTGGCTGGATTAGCGTACTCTATTGTCCTTGAATTGAGAACTAGTTTCTAAAGACGAAATAATTGTTTTAATAATCAACGAAGTAGTATCAGGAAGGAAAAGGGAAATCACCTGATTAAAGGATTTACATCATCTCTCGTAAACTACATGGAAATGTTTTCTAAAATAGAAACACCGCCAGGCAATCCGGTTAGCGCCCGGCGCTGCTCTACGTCCAAGGTAGACAGTGTGAACTATGCGACTGAGTATGGGAAAGTGGGCAACTGAGGTTCACTTGCAAAATATAAGAGAAGGAAAAAGGAAATGCGGCTTGCCACGTGGAACGTGTGCGGACTCTATCAGCATGAAACATTTCCAATCATCAAGGAGGAACTAAGACGCGTCCAAATTGATCTGGCGAGTATTATGGAAACCCATTTGCAGAACAGTGGCCATTTCAAATCCTCGGAATGCATAGTGTATTATTCCGGTGGAAAAGATATATAGAGCCATGGTGTTAGTATAATGGTATCAAACAGAATCAACAACTTTGTGCTGGGCTATGAATCAATTAATGAACTAGTAATATCTTTGAAGCTTTCACTCACGATGCTGATGACAAAGAGATCGAGGAATTTAATCGAAGTGGCAATAAATAAAATACCGAGCGAAGTCTTGATGTTCATGGGTGATTTTAATGCAAAAATTGGTTCAACTGCCAATGATGATCATATTCCCCAAGTAATTGGGAAGTTTGGGATAGGAGAACGGAACGACAGAGGACAGCACCTCATCCAATTTTGCATTGAAAATATGCTTGCAATTACCGACGAAGTATGTATGAGAATTACAAACGTAGATTATACACCCGGAAATCTCCTGATAACCACACGAGGAATCAAATATATTACATCTTGATTAAGCTGCGCTGGAAATCCTCGGTAAAAATGGCGGAAACGTTACCGTCTGCAGATTGTGGAAGCTATTATCAACTGCTGCTGTGTGAGTTTACAGAAAAACTTAAAATGTCCAGGCGAAGGCAAATAAAAAGGCGCAGCCTTACCGCTTCAGGTTGTTGTTTTTAATAATAACGTCATTCACAAAATCGAACTTCAACTCGAGGAACTTCAAATAGTCACCACTCTAGAAGAAACAGTTCAAGAAGGCCAAAATACTGTTAGACAGCCCTTGTTGTCAACGGAAATAACAGACCTCATTCGGGAGCGAAAGAACATCAAATCAGGGGGTCTTGACAACAGTGCAGTTTTGGAACTGTACCAATTGTTAAATCGGGAGATATAAGCTGCTACGCGCAGAGACAAAATAAATATCGGATGAATCTTTGTATAGAAATTCAGAATTTCTCTGATACCAATAACTACAAAGATCTGTTCAAGAAGATACGTTCTATCACTCAGGAGTTCAAACCCCGACATTGGGCAATAAAAAATCAACATGAATGTTAGAAAGCAAAATTAGACTAAATTGCATCGATTTGGAAAGATTACTGTGGCCATCTGTATGCTAACCGGAATGATATTTGTGGACACCTGGGGGATTATGAGGAGGAACTGGATATATTGTTATATGAGATGAAAGCCGCAATTGACAAATTGAGAGAAGGTAAAGCAGTAGGAATGGGTAGAATATTAGCAGAGGTCTTGCATGCTCTTGACGATAGGGGAGCGAAAATCTTGCACACACTGTGTCACAAGATAAGAAAAACAGGCTTGTGGCTGAAGGACTGGTCAACTTCATTATTGCTTCTTCTATATAAGAAAGGATAAGGAACAGTTTGTGAAAACTACCGTCTCATAGCCCTAATATCACATTCTAGCGAGATTATGTTATACATACTTCAAGCGAGATTACAAGCCTTCCTGTTACATCAAATAGCTCCAGAACAAGCCGGATTTGTGAAAGGATAGGCTACTCGAGCACTAATTTTAAATGCACGGCAGCTTATAGAAAAGGCCCGAGAATACTCAGTACCTATGCATCGGCGCATCGTAGATTACGAGAAAGCGTTTGATTACGTTTGTTGGCCCAGGCTATGTACGACCTTCGCAGAATTTGGAGTACCATGTAATCTAATCACTCTCGTCTGAAGCCTGTATGAGACTTCACACAGCGGTCGTTAAAATAGGTAACACATTATCCGAAAAATGTTTCATTAGGAAAGGTGTTCGCCAAGGGTGTGTGCTTTCACCTGTACTCTACAATATCTATAGCAAAGTAGTGATCCGGCGCACTTTTGAGAACTGGAACGGAGGAGTGAAGATTGGAGAAAGGCGCTTTTTAAACCTCCGATTTGCTGATAGCTAACATGACCGTAGAGGAGTTTCTAGTGTTACTTCAAAAACTAGAAGACGTAAGACTCTGGGCTCAAAATAAATGCAATCAGGACAGAAGCCATGATAGTAGACCGACATAACGAAAAAGAATGACAACCTACAAAAATAGGAAGTCGTCGGAAAATTTGTGTGCTTGTGTTCCATGCTCCATAAGTCCGGCTCTTTCGAATAGGAAATAAGACGGCGAATTGAAATTGCTCGCTCGGCTATGATAAAGTTAGCAAAATCTGGAAAGTTCGAAATACCATTACGAAAACGAAGACAAGCCTTGCAAACGTCTTAGTTTTTCCGGTGTTTTCGTACGCTTCAGAGACCTGGGTAATCCGTTCCAACGACATTGAAATGTGGGTCTGGCGCAGGATGCTGCGAGTTCCCTGGATGGCTAGAAAAACAGACGTCTCCATTTTAAATAAGGTCCAGCCCGTACAAAGATTGTCATCGATGACATATGGATGAATTTTGAAATTTTTCGACATGACAGCATGGAATAACTTGTTCAGGGAAGACCGGAAGGGAAAAGGAAACGGTGGAGATCCCAACTCGGTGGACCGATATTAGACTAACAGAAACTAATTTCTGTTAGTTTAGCAGCGCTCCAAACGAACGATCGAGGAAACTGGAAATCAACGGTTAAATGAATAATACTGAAACAAAATGATTGCCCTATTCAACGTCAACATCCACCGTAGTCATAACAGTTCGGTCACAATGTAAGACTAAGAAGAAGAAGAAGAAGAAGAAATGTGTATGTGGGGTTATTCTATTAGTATCCATGGTATCCTAGCTCGTTCGGAAGAAGAACTCACGGAAATCATGAGAAAGTTGGATAGGATCAGCAGAGAACATGGTCTTACGTT
>WYDF02314321.1:0-14789 GCA_009867245.2 Adranes taylori
AAGACAAAACTTTTTTTTACTAAACATGCATAATAAATAATAAATGTTGGGAGTTGGGATTCTCCTCTGACCGGGGGACCCTTCCGGCTGGAGGCCCGTGGCATTTTGCCGACTTGCCACCCTGTAGTTACGCCACTGTTTGTAACTCACCCTGAACCGTTTCCACGTCTATATTAAATCGTGAAGAAAAAGTGTTAAAACTAACGGTTTTTTCTGATATAAATATTTTAAATCGCGATTTAAATTCCGTTATTAATTTTTGTAAATGCTGGACATATTTTCGGGTTGCTAAAGGTGTTTCTATTCTTAAGTGTGCAAAATGTGACATGTTCTTTGACAACAGATGTTTATTCCAAATCTTGAGTTTGCTTTCAAAAGCATGAATGAATAAACTAGCTTTCTCCTTGAAGTGCCATTCAAATATTTAAGTTATTCAAATGCTCAGGTAACTGACGGGTAAGCAAAATCACACATCCATTCTATATTCTTTGAATTGGGGAAATGGATATTCTTTTATTTCCACAAACAATTGAATATCATTTTTAAGTTATGTAATATTTTTAGCATAGCACCTCTACTAAATCAACGTACTTGTGTGTTGTAAATTACATCACCATATCCACTTTTCAAATCTTTTAAACATTCTTTAAGTGGGCGATGATTTAACGCTCGAGATTTGAGAAAATGAATAAGTTTTATTATAGGCGTGATAACATTGGGCATATTTAAAATTTTTGCGCTTGTTGATGAATTTTGCAATCGTTAACAAATATTACTCTCCCAGTTAAGTTTTTAATATCATTCAATAACATTCCCGCGACTCCTTTATTACATACATTCATAGTTGCCATTGCTGGTGCTCCATCGGATGATATGCCGACAATTTTATCCAATGTAATTGCAAAATTCCCCAACATCGATTTTAGTTCATTGTACAGGTTTTTTGTCTATTGTTTCTCTGGATTATTATAAATTCACTCCATAGGGGTAATTACTCCTGTGATTGAGCTAAAACAGTGGGAGGACTGCTTCCTAAAAGTCTCCGTGCTTGCTTGATTTTTTTTCTGGGTTTACTCCCACAGCTTTTGGGTCAGGACCCTTTCCACAAGGCAGTGAATTGCTTCAGTTGATCCACGGATGCTAATGTCGTATAACCTTATTCGTACCTGCTCTGCATATCTCCAGGAAAAGGTTATAACATCGAGTGGCAGAATGTGATCTTAGAACAGTTTCCGCAGTTTGAATATTTGGCCAGCATCATAAAAGCAGAAGGGAAGTGGATCCCAAAATAAATAATAGGATCCATAACCTAACAATCTTTACTACAATCTTAATAATAGCATTATAGGAAAGAGAGAAGTTAGCAGGAAAACCAAAATGAGAAAGTAGAAATCAGTATATCTCTCAACTCTGATGTACGAGCTGAAAGTTGACCAAAAGAAATTTTGCGAGTAGACTACTGCGACGAAATTGAGGGTCCTACGTAAAATGGTTGGAAAAATAATAAGAAATATGCCCAGAAACACGAGGATAAGGGAAGTGTGTCTCAACCAAGAACCCCTGATTGCTTTAATTGAAAGGAAAGAACTTGGATAATTAGGACACCTAATAAGAATGAAAGAAGGAAGGAAGCCCAAATAAGTGTTTGAGGCGCGATCTGAACGAGGGAGAGGAAGGGGACCATCTAGGTTGGAATGGGACAACTATGTGTTCGACCTTGTACGGAACAGGAGAAAGACTCTATCGGAATTAAGAAGATTGGCAATGGACCGAACTTCATTTGGGAAGTGGTTCAAGGACCCGAAGCCTGCTAGGGCATAAGGGGAGAGCGAAATATGAAGTTTAATTGGAAACAATGAATCTAGTTATTCCTTTATATTAAAATTCGAAACGATTCCTCTTACAAATATCGCTAGTTGAGATTTATCACTGATGTCACAGCTTTCGTCAAGTGTCAAGGAACACCATTCAAATTTGTGAGTATGTTCACCAAAAGATGCAATTATGTTTTCGGACAGGTCTTCAGTTCTTCTTCCAATTGTAAATCTAGAAAAACTAATTTTGAAATAATTTCCTTTTTATCCGGAAAAGCTATTTCTGCAACAGTAGTTTAAGAGTTCTTAATCATCTCAGTATCAGCAAATGGTTTTATCTTTTGGCTAAAATTTGACTAAACGTGTAATTTGCTTTTACTGCCAAATCTAATGAAAAACTTTGAACTTTGTATATATTTTGTTGTTATTTTAACTCATCTCCAACTGATTCAATTTATCCTTCCGCAATTGGCATTGGATGTTTTTATAATTTGTCTCATGTTTTGTCTGCCGTTTTATATAATATTCCTTTAAGACGGATACCAAATCCAAGCATAAAAGTAAGCAGCATTATCTTTCACCAGAGTGAAAACCTTATCCAATTTTCAGTTTTTATTAAAACTTCTATTTTCATTCCCAACTTTTTATTTTCTTTTGTTTGCTCGTAGGACATATTTGCAACTATAACAATAGGGCAACTGTTTATAAAAATATTATAAAAAAATAGTTTTTGGTCGATACAATTAGTTTTCAAATTAAAAAATAGCTCTTACCTTTTTTATTACAATGATTCAGTAAGTCACAAAATAGACAATACGAAATTCACACAAAAAGTTCTACGATTTGTGAGTTGAAATACCCTTTGGCTTTAGGCCGCTTGTCGATGCAGTGTTCGCGGCATATATGTGTAGAGTCAAATGAAGCCGCTCCGCGTAACACTTCATACCAAGAATTACTAATGCGTCATTTTTGGCAATGATTGCATCAGTGCCTACCTATGATATCGGTATTATTTCCAGAAATTGTGTTAACACGCTTAGGGTGCAATGATGCTGTGGGGTATTGTAGGAATTTTTAAAAGTCAAAATGTAAAATCTTCGAAGGGCCGCACGAGAAAGCGAGGCGGACCTCTGACCCAAGGGCCGCGGGGGTTGCTTATCCCTAACGTAAATCATTCAATGGCTAAATTCTATGTAATATTGTAATTCGTTTACAATTTAATTAATTGTGTCATATTAAAATAACTGGATCATTAGAATGTGTTAAGTGTTTCAAATGGGAACAATTAATTCATAGTAGTTATGTAGCATAATAGTAAATATTCTTATATACCAATATCAATTGTCGCTGCGAATTATTAGATCAACTGAGCTTTGCAGATAGTGAGAAGTAGAAAGGGTAAGACGTTAAGAAGCCCCTCTAAAGAATGCGATTCTCAGAGCGATCTTAGCGGGAGTCCAATCTGGATGCTTTTCAACGGCGAGCGTAAGAAAAGGAAAACTGAGAGTAGGGAAAAGTGATTAAGGGACTCAACTCCCTCTAGATAATAAAATACCGATAGTTTATGGGGAAGAAAATTGGTAGGGGACCTCTTGGAAGGTAGCTTGCGATCGAAAATGAGATTGAATTTTTTAAATTAAAAACACACTTAAAGTGCAATATAGTATTATGATGTCTACTACACAAATGTAAGTTTTTATTATATTTTATTGACTAGTTTCAAACATTCAAACAAAATAATTTCTGAATTTATTCTTCAGACTAATTTTATTGTGAGTTAAAATATTTTGGTAATTATTTTATTTATTTGAGAATTGGTATTAAAATTTATCCCATGCTAATTGTTATTTTCATGAATATATTAAATAAAAATAACATTGAGTTTTATTATTTAATGTGTTAAGCTGACCTGATTTAATTCTGAGTTAGAAATTGATTGAATTAAAGCCTCCAGAAAGTAGGCCGGTGTTTTTAAAAGATTTTGTTTATAAATTTATATTAAAAATTAAAATATTGAGGTCTTTTTTATTTAATATATATTTTTAAATACAATATTATTAAGTACTTTGCTAGGGTACTTACTCAGTTATCTAATATAATGCACAAGGTTCATCATGTATTAGTTAAATTAATTAATTACTTCATTTATATTTAATTATTTAAGTGATATCATCAAGATCTTACTATGGAAATCACTATTACGTTCAATTATATCATTTACTCGTATTTAAACATTATTAATACTTTTGATAATAAATTTACCAAGGCAAAGTAAATGCTTATTTTAATTAATTAAGCACTTATAATATATTTATTGAATTATTACTACATATGACTACGCCGTAAACAATGACGGCTATGAATAATTAATTATACTATAGCTATGTACATGTTGTTCTTAGACCTAATAAAAATGGACTGATTTAACAAGCACTGCGCTGTAACTCTCAGAGGCATTTCTCTTTACATCTGGCTAACAGCCTAACGCCATGTCTTCACGAATCGATAAAACGCCAATTAAATAAATGATTTTACTATAGACTACTTACTTAACGTATATCGTATTTCCATACGTGGCGATTATATAAGTGAAATTAGAATTGAAATTTATTCATATAGTAAAAAATACTATATTTTAAAAATATAACACCTACCTTACTATATGGTCACGAAAAAATAACGTGACACTATTTTTAAAGCATACATGTTTATGTCCTTTCGATTTTTTTTAACTATTTTATAAGTATGGACTTATAAAATACATATGTAAAAATTGCGTAATCAATTCTCCGCGTTAGGTGTGAACATAAAAAGAAATGAAACTTTTCTTAAAAAGATATATCCTATCAAGATCCATTGTGCATCATTTGTTCAGCCAGACCTTTTGAACAGTTCCATATGCAATATAATGACCATTAGTAGTTGGAGAAAATATACAACGAAATTGTCCGTTGCATACAAATGTGATTTACTCATTCTTTTGTTATTTAAATCTGACGTAACGTTGGTTCTTAAAGATTTCCATTCCGTATTTCAATTTAATTTCAAAATTAAAAATGCTTTATTCTTAGAGTTAATTATGAAAAAGTTGAAAAGGGTGTCCTACAGTATTTTAGCTTGTAATATTTAAGTAATCTAGATAAATGCTTTTTTTTCTTTTTCAGGCAGCACAAGTTTATTTCATGTAGCAGCGCATGAGTTTGGCCACGCTTTAGGTCTTCAACATTCGAATGTCTCAGGTGCTCTGATGTTTCCTTATTATCAAGGCATGCAAAATGGGTTTGATTACGAATTACCAGAGGATGATCGATTAGCTATACAGTATTTATACGGTAAATGTTTTTGGTATAAATTTTATATTATTATTTTTGCCAAAGTCTTTTACGTAACAATAACTTTTTACGTAACAATTGTACGTTCTTTACATCAAAGATAGGATGGTAGAGGCCCTGGAATATTTTCTGTGGAATAGACGTTAAAGCTACACCGTTACTTCCATTAATGTTTTAATTCATTTTAATTGCAATATCTGGGGGAAATTTAGTTATTATGTAACTTAGTCCTTGAAAGAAGTACAAAACTGTATGGGTCTATAAACAACAGCGAACTTGCAGTTATATTGTAACATTCCAACTTTGGCTCTAAGAGGTAATACCTGGATCAACTAATCGTAGGAAAACTTATGTCCACTTACTCGTAAAGCAACAATTAACAATTATACGGAATGCACTTTATTTACTTGATAACTTTTGAAGTTTACAAGTCAACCTTGTAGCATGTCTCTGTTGAGAGCATGCTATAAATAATAAGACAGGTGTAGACCATTGCGTGAATTAAGAAATATTAAGAATATTACCGATATGATGAAGGCAAGAAATAATAGACCTATTGTAGAGGATACCTAGTTATAATGTATATTGCACTTACTGTGTTATTGTAATTGCCAGATATTAGTTATAACGTGTAGGATACTGGTTGGCTCATTCCACGTTAGCTCATTTATCTTCCTAACGTGTAATGTTGATGGGACATTTTCAGTAATATAGCCTAGGCTCCGATGTGATCAAAACCTGGTTAGTACCTAAAATAGGAAATTCCACACTGTCGTTCAATGGGAAAATGGTTGTTTACAGTTAGTTACCTTGTTTACTAAACTTACGTAGTCAGGATGTACTGTGTAGGGTCGACCATTAATTAATTGTACTATGTATTTAATCTACCATATTAATCTACTGGTTAATATTTTATATTACGAGCCGTCTTTGGTTTGCTTGGCAATGTTATGTTTCTGTTCAATCTCAGATGACGTTCGTTTTACCAGCTATTTATTATGACTGACTGAGGTTAACAGGAATCTTTAGTTGATACTGTTGGCTGATTCTTCTGGATGCTAGCAGCACGCAAGTCATATATGACTCGTTTTCTTTAGAGTTGAAAATGATGGATTAAAATCTTAGCGTAGTAATGTCTCGTCAGGATTTAGGAGATTTAATTATTTCGATTATTACATCCCTGCTCGTAATTGTTAATTTAATGGTCGACTTCTAACCGATCTAAAACCTGCAAATTTAGAATTGTAAAGAAATGGCGTTCCGGAATCGTATCCTTGTTCGTGGTATAAGGCTAGAATGGTGGGGCAGACCGAGGCTATTTGGAAATTGCTAAGCAAGGTGGGTTCTCTTTGTTTCATCGTCTGAAAGAACTACAAGCCAAATTATGGCTAACTAAATAATTAATTAAACTCTAATTATGGTAATGTATTAATAAAATACTAATAAAAGTCTATTTTACGATATGTGCGATTAAAAGTGCATTTGGGAAACTCGATCAACGATTATGTTGATTCGGTAAGTTTAATTTTGTTGCTTTAATGGCGTCAGGCCTAAGTTCGCCATTTTATGTCTTTTAAAGAGGGCGGGTTTGGTGGATGTGGTAGAGGATATTTCAGCGATTAATGGTCATTCAACTCTCGTTTGATGGGTAATCGTTAGAGCCTGTAACTTTTTGTGGATTTGGAGACTTTTCGCCACGTGCAACTTGGTTGCTTGTCAGGCAAAAAACCGGGTAAAGCTGGACGTCTATCTCAGATAATGCTGCATCTGCAGAATGTACTGGTAGTTCCTGTGAAACACAGCCTTAAGCTGAACATCAAGTGTATTCCTGGAATTAGCTAGTGACCCAGTCCAGTGAGAAAATTTCAAGTACTTTACTTATCTTTGTTTGCATCTTTAGATCTTGTAATTTTTAAAGCCTTTTGGTTTAACATTAATTAGTCAGCGCCCCACACAAAAACTTATCTTACTTTAGGTCCCTGCTTTGTTTATATAATTATTGCCAGTCTGTTTTCTGCTGAAAAAGGGGGGAAGTTCAGCATTTACAGTTCGAGGGAAGAATTAATCTTGAATTTGTAGTAAAGTGTATATCCTTTCTTATGATAATGGATTTGAATATTACTTAAATTTCATCTTTATTTATTGAATTTAGTGTTCTGCTCGGTTAGGCTTAATTAGACAAGGGCGGAACAAATTATCATGTTTTGATTACAATAATTAGTTAAAGTGATATTATCCTCTCATTTTTGCATGTGTTAGGAAGCTAATTCTTGCATATGATTTATGCAAACCATTTTTAAGGTGAACAAACATATGTTTGGTAAAGGGCCTTGACTAGTTCAGCTTGACTCTGCCATACGTACTGCAATGTAATACATAAGTTTACCCTTCAGGTATTGTGATCTTGATGTTGCAGATTTTATTAAGAGAATTTAAGTGCTGTGATAATTGATAAATAACGATGATCCAAATTGTTATGTGTTGTAAGGAAATCCTTATTTTAATGTTATTTGTTATGTTTGTGTTTATGGCAATCAATTGTAATCTGTTTTACAATCAAATTTTATACGGGGGACAGTTGTTAAGATTATTTAAAAGAACAATAGATTAGTTTAAATAACTTTGTTTGCTTCAGATTGTTTTACATAAGAATAGTTACTTGAACTTATGATACTCTGATAAAGATATATTGTTTATTTTTTGGATCTTGGCTTGTCTAACAGCTTCTCAAAGTAATAAATTTTCAACTTAGTATTATGTCCAAATAATATTTTTCAAAATTGCTGTGAGAATTTAATTAATTATTATCCTATAATATAAATTCATACCGATATATTGTTTATTTGTTTCGCATTTAACCTTGAATAATAACTTCTCAAAGTAATAATTTAATTTAATAATTATTTCAAGATAATAAATGGTTAAAATTGTGCTGGACTATTTAGGTGATTATAATAATAGACATATTCATGAACAGATTTAATTATTATTGTGGCGTATCTCACCTTTTATTATACTTCTTAACAAAAACTTATATTTAGTTATGTGGTGCTAAAATATACAAATATCTTAAAATAAATTATGTCTGTCTTGTTATATGAGGTGTTTACTTATATAGGGATATTGGAAAGATTTTTTGATAAGAGAAGAAAGAGGGAATGACATTAAGCATGAAATAAAGGGAACGATTCCTTATTCCTTCTAAGAAAGGAGTTTCGATTTTCTTTTTGTTTTGTGGTTGTTCTTTTTTCATATTTTTGTAAGTTGATTTTGTAAAATATTACAAGTTGAGTTGGTAAAAGTTGTTTTGTTCTTTTTATCCCAATAAAGGTTTATTGATTGATTGATATATCTCATTTATGCTCAGTTCTTAAAAATATAAGTTATATTATGCCAAATGATAATGTATTATAAAATTAAGTGTGTTTAGGGATTCGCTGTTTAGGGATTTCAAAATTGTTTAAAAAAGTCCGGCACAGGGTAGATACATTTCTAGCATTGGTGGAGCGGTTTTAATACCCCCTACAAGCATATGGTATCACTATATTCCTCTGCCAAACCAACGTTCTACACCATGCAACCACCGCGGCTTATTTAAAAAATCTGAAATCCATTTGTTTGTATATAACTTTGTATAAATGTATGCCTATAGTACTTTTAGATCTTATTTAGATCTTATTAGATATTTAAATTATAAATGCAGTTTCTAACAATCACCTTTGATTGTCACCGCTATACAAAATTATATTCAAACAAACGGATTTCAGATTGTTTAAATAAGTCGCGGTGGCTGCATGTTGTAGAACATTGATTTAGCAGACCAATGTAATGATATGGGGTATTGTATGGGGTATTGAAAATGGCTCCACCAATTCCAGAAATGCATCTACCCTGCGCCCGACTTTTTTAAGCAATTTTGAAATCCCTAAACATCTATTGCAGTTTCGTAATAATTAACACTTAATTTTATCAACAAGTTATATTCTATAAATAATACTATACAATTATCTATTAATAATGTATTATGTTTCTATTTCCTAATATTTCTTTTGAAGAAAGAATGTTGTTTTCCAGGAAATTGATTGCAAATATAATTAATATTTAATAAGTCTTGTGGTTTTCGATCAGAAACTTTCCGAGAATTCTCCGAAAATATTAGTAAATACATATTTAATGAGTCGTTAATTTGGTTTTCTTTAAGCACCATTGTAGAATTGATGCGTCCATATCTGTGGGATATGAAAATAATTTTCAATTTACAATTAACTATTTAATCCATTTTAATAAAGCGAGTCCTGAATCGTTCCAAATTTGCGGTTATAATTGGATACGTGTGAGTATTTTTGTCCGTTAGTTCAATAAGCTAAGTCAGAATTTGTAATTACCTTAAAATAGTAAAAAAACAATCGTTTTCCGAAAGCTTATCAGTAAAGTTTATTCGGTTATCTTTATTTCCATAGCAGTGGTTAATAACTAACAATAAGAACTAGCTAATTAAAAATCATGTACAAACATGAAAATATCAATAATTTAATATTTGATTTCATCAATTAAATTATGCTGTAAATTCCTTAATCATAGTGTTTAACCAGGGCCGGCTCAATCTATTATAACACATTAGAGCAGAGAACTGTCTTACACATCACTTATTTACATTTCAGGTAGTCCAGTAGAACGCCAGTGGGAGAATAATCCAGTTTATCATCCTCCACGATTACCATACATGCCATCAACAACTACAACGCCTTTCATAAGCACAACAACAACTCAACGTATAGCAATTAATCGTGGTGGACCGCATCATCATTGGCCACAGCATCATCATCCGCGACCTAAGCCACATTACCCGGAAAAGCCATATTTTCCAGATAAACCGCATTACCACCCAAAACCAATGCATCCAGACAGGTTGGTGTCTTAATTTATTTAAATGTAGCTTAGCATAAGAAACTTAGTTTTTTTCTTAGTTCATAATTAATTTTGTGGAGAAAGACACTTGAGGTCAAGAAAATGCAGAAGTTGTTCTCTATGCAGAGAACTGTGTGTGTTGGTATAACCAGGACTATGAAAACGGTTCCAATTGCGGTGCTGCTAATTTTCCAACTGCGGTGCTGTTTTTACAATTAGCTGAAACTCCATAGTCCAAAGATAACAAAAAATAGGCCTCAAGATTAGAGGGGATGAAATGTTCTGTAATCTCCAGTCTACAATATATACAAAAATTATAAGATCAGTATAGACTCAAGTTTATGGACAGAAGACCCTCACTTTTTTCCAGAATCTACTCTAGTCTTGTTTACAAATACAATATACGGAACAAGAATAAGGTGCAGCATGTCCCTGGGTGTTTTTGCAGATACAATGGTCTCAAACAACGGGAGTCATTATCAGATACCCTGTTCAACATCACCTTGGAATCCGTCATGAGGAAATTTCCCACAAACTCGGGAGATACAATATTTAATAGTATATCCCAGAGTCTCGTCGTGGCTGACGACATTGTTCCGTTATCCACACACACCATACACAAACGAGAACGTACAAACCCTCTAGAACAAAGCTAAGTAAATGGGGCTACACGTCAAGAACGAGAAGACAAAATATATGATAAACACTAGAAACTCAATCAGATGGCGGAACACTGACAAATTCAATGATTACCAAAGGGTCGATGAATTCAAATATTTGGGAAGCATATAACATACGACAACGAAGTACACGACGTAATCAAAGCAGGAGTAGCGGCCGGGAACCGGTGCTTCTCTAGGTTCCAGAAGTTACTTAAGTCTTCCCTTGTCTCTAAAAAATTTAAACTTTTGGTGTATAAAATCATTATCAAGCAAGTGGTCTTGTATGCTCAGAAACCTGGGCTGTCAGCAAAAAGGAGGAGAACCTACTGTGCGCCAGGGGGCGAAAGGTCCTTCGCAAGATGTTTGGTGCTGTAAACAAGTACAATGAGTGGCGAATAAGAACCAATATAGATCTGGAAGACCTTTATAATGTTCCATCGATCATGTCGGACATCAAGGCAAGAAGAGTACGTTGGCTTGGCCAGGCCCAGAGAATGGGAGATCAGCGGGTGCCAACAAAAAATTCTTAACTCAAGACCTGTGGAAGAAGATCCGTGGGCTGCCCTAAACTTACATGGCTGAATAATGTAGAGAAGGATCTTCGCATGCCAGGAGTCCAAAAATGGAAACAGTTGGCTGCCCAGAGAGACGACTGGCGAAAATCTTTAGTAGACAAGGCCGGCGTTCTTAATGGTTAGAAGCACCACCAAAGAAACTAAGTGTCTGCAGCGAAAGTTGACTCTGTTGTAGGTCAAAAACGATCCCATCAGAAAATATTGAAACTACTACAAGGCATAGATTTACTGACTCCAGTCTCTTTTCTGGCTTTTGTCACAAAAAGATGGTACCACAATATTATGGTTTCTTTTAATCTTTTATAAGCAGTTATTACTTGAATTTGTACTGTTATGGAATCAACTGTGATTTGGCCCCATAATGGTTTTCGTAGAAATTAGAAGCAAAATGTTCAAAGTGATTCTATTGATTCTAAAAAAATAGCAGCTGGACTATGGAGATTTAAACGAAAAGACAACGAAACATAAGGAAAACAAACTCATCATTGCAACATTATTAATGTTCCACTTAATTTACATAGAAAAAGCGGATACATCTGAACTGGTGTATCAAAATAATAGTTATTCCAAACTACTTATCGATATTTATTTATTACACAAACTACATAAAGAACGAAAGTTAGTTTTTTATGACAATTTGATTGGGTACATTATGTTGAATATAGGAAATATCCATATCATCACCATACTGGTCCCAAACATCCAGATAAATCCCCTACACGTCCACATCATAGAGGCGGAGGACAACATCCTCATCATGCAGATCATCCACGTTCACACTATCCGCGGAACACTGACAAATGGATTCCCTCAACTCCAAGTATGACCTCCAGCACTTCAACAACAACTCCAGTCACTAGACATGTACCTACACAAAGTACGACCGATTGGTCAGAGAAAGAAAGAACGCATGCGCCTCGAAGACATCATCCCTCCGGTCATTATCCTTCAACTGGTCATCATCCGCACCATCATAACCCGATTGATGGAGGTAAAGAAGGAGGAGTCAAACGAAAACCGGACACGTGTGATACTGAATATGATGCTGTTTCGGTTATTAGGAGAGAAGTGTTTATATTTAAAGATCAGGTATGTGTTTTTTAAACTATTATTATGTTTTTTATCATTCATATACCATGTACGTATGTAATACCAATAGATATATAAAAAATAAAGATATAGGATTCATGTTTTGAGAATGTTTTCTATTTTACCTTAGTACGTTACTTGTATTCATATCAGTGGAATCCTTTCAAACGTAATTCAAAGAAGGGACCATAAAGAATAGTTTACCGTAAAAAAATTTTTTCTTGGTGAAAACTTTTAAAGAAAGAAATGGCGTATTTTGCGGTGTCTATGTATACGAACGTACGGATCTGTGCACGTTCAAGAATTTCTCCGCTATGTGACCAATTTGAATGAAATTTGGTAGGCAGGTGCTGACGATGATTCTGCAGGAAGATTTCTTTTATTTTTTTATAAATCCAATATGGCGGACATATGGCATTTTTTTTGTTCAGAATTTTTTTATATTACCAACTGTTATACAGTACGATGTTGCCGAAAGATCCTTTAATATTTAAGGGATTGCGTGAGTTTAAAAATCATCGCACACTTATTCGTTAATTGCACTTCGCACTAATCGTGGGAGTAATTTGAACTTGAAAAAAAGTGTACTATCCTAAATATCTCAGTTCTTATGACAGTTGGAAAAATTACGCACATCTTCTGCTCTTCTACTTTTTGCACATCTTCTTTCTGGGGCCCCTATTTAAGGCCTTGGGACCTAAATTTTGATACGGTGAACAATTGACTAAATTACCTGATTGTTGAGCAATAAAAATTTTTCTCGAAACTCTTTTAGTAACACTCTGTATATTGTTATACATTTTGAGAACCCTCAATTGGTTACATTAATAAATATGTACGCAGATAGACATAATTCCTGAACAATACAGATAAGTTTGATAGACGGTTGCCTATCAAACAAATGCATACATAGATATATGGGTATTTACTAGTACACATCAGTACTCACCTAGTACACATCAGTACTAGTACACATCAGTAATATACCACATATTTTTATAGCAACAAAAGATTTTGTACATAAATACATATTTGCTTCTACATAAACACGTATAAGCTACATATTGGTGCCCCTCTCCAATTAAAAAGTAACTAGATTTAGAAACAAAAGTAATTAGATTCTATTAAATTACCTATATATTATCAGGGTCGGTTGAAAAAAATAATTATCTATAATATGTACCAGGGCCGTATAAAAATTTTGGTTGAGACTTTGTAAAATTTCATGAATGTTATTTGAAAATTAGTTTGGAATTTGGGAATACTATTAATATTGTTATCAGTGGCGGGTCCACATTATAATTTTGGGAGGAGTTCTTGTTCTTGTGAACAGCTGTAATAAACTAATCCACTAATGAATGAAACAGCATTAACGTTTTAACAAAACCATCTATTGTCCTTCATACACAATACAAACAGAGAAATTATATATTCAACAGAGAAAATATATATTCAATTAAATGTCAATATAACAATGTTAAATTAAATTGATATCGCAATAATAGCGGTTAAATAAACAAAAACAAAATATCCAAGCCAAGCAGTTTAGAGAAAATAGTGTAAATGCATAATCATAATTAAAAGCGGCGCATAAAATAATAGCGGTGCATGTAAATCAAAATGGAAGTGCGGTGATATTATAATAAAACAACTTATGCGGGAAGCATGTAAAACAAATATATATGGAAGATAGTGGGGACGGGTGGGGGTTAATATTAATTACACTGCTTCAAACGATATGGTTGACATGTATATTAAGGAAACGAGTATAGTTCACCGTAACAAGGCGGTTGAAGCTTGGTGCTACCGTTACCCAGGGAAGAAGACTAGTCGCCGTTGACGCTTGTCTAATAATATACACTCTAGTGGATGGGGTGAAAATAAATCCTATAAGCCACTATAAGGCGGTTAACGCTTGGTGCTATTGTTATCTGAGTGAATAAGACTAGTCGCGGTTGACGCTTGTCTAGTAATATACACTCTAGTTGTGTGGGGAGTAGGAAAGGTAGAAGGGAAAAACAAAGCTATAATAAGTACATGCAATAGAACGAAACTGCGTATGCTATACAAAGTTGCTTACGAAAGGCGGCTCCTCGGCGGCTATTGCTGGCCGGTTATTGTTGCGGTAGTTGATGGCTGGACTGTAGCTTGCTGTTGGCTGATACTGCTGTTGGTTGGTCTGAAGCTCTCGAAGTCAGAACGAATCCGGAACTAAATTTATAATCTAGCCTCGCTCAAGTTTTCTCTCCGTTGTGCGGATCATATGAAATCCGTACAACGGAGAGAACCTACTACCTAAATTATGTTCGTTTATCTTTCAATAAGAAAACACGGCTTAAGATAATGACAGAGGACCCGAAAGAAATAGTATACCTGCTTCGATTTTAATCCGATTATAAGGGTCGAACA
>WYDF02314332.1:0-14789 GCA_009867245.2 Adranes taylori
GAATTCTCAATTTGGTTGAATTTTTTAATTCGATCGAGTTGGCCGTGCAATAAATAATCCATTTTGACATTTATTTTGAATTTTTATTTATTTATCGAAAAACTAACTCTAGTAAAAAAGTAGTAAATAACGTAAATACTGAGGTTTTAATTTATGTCTCATAGTACCTAATTAAATAAACACCCATTAATAATTATTTCATATTTAAAATATTAAGGGTGACGATTATATTAAAATAAAAAGAAATCTCAACAAAACTAACTATAATAACTTATAATACATGCTCAAAATGACCCCCTCTAACATTAATGCAATGTTACAATCTAGTTTCGATAGATCTTTGCACGTTTCTGAGAATCCTTACATTGATGGTTCTGAAAACCTATCTGATCCGTTCCTGCATATCTTGTTTTGATGTTGCAGGTGTTTTATATACTTCGCTCTTTACATAACCCCATGAGAAAAAATCTAGTTTACTAAAATCAGGGGATTTACTGGCCACCTAATTGGTCCATCAAGGAGCAATTAAACTTGAACACACTATTGGGACACCCGGTATATACGAGTATATAACTTAATAACGAAATGAAAACTGCGATGTTTTACCCCAACGGCGGCGTGAAAAACAGACTAGCGGGATAAAATTTGCCGATAGCACAACTTGGCACGGACAGCTAACAGCATTCGCGAAAGTATACACCAACAGCAAGAAGAATGCGCGAAACACATGCATTCAGACGAAAAAGAATTATTTCATACCAACTCGTACAAGGAAGCATTATTTCGTTAGGACGCAAGCTGACACATATACCTATCCAGACCCATTATCTGGTAGCCTGATACAGCGTTGTACGAGACGCTAAGAAGTCCACACATATATATGCGTAATTATACACCTTCGCCGAAGTATTTTTGCGATACTCTTCAATTTAAATACATACATATTATTCATTTGCAGGCATCTGCAAGGACAGAGGTAGCGTTGGTCGCGAGTTCGCTTGCATTTTATTGGGATTGGCGAATAACTTATGCTAACGTATAATTTTGACCAAGATACAATGCAATGTTGTACGTTAAATTTCCCAACGGGAAAAAGTGCATTTCACTAACATTACCTTAAGAGTTTATCAGAAATATCCTTCAAGTCACGCCCATGAGAGTCGGCAACTATGTGAAGGCCACCAGAATCCATTAGAATTCCAGCTAACCACTAGAATTTGCTTCTTTTCAGCTAATTTCATATAAAAGTACCTACCGAAGTCAACGTTAATTAGACGCATTTTAAGTCTTGTTCTGATAGTTTATGAGAGAAAATCAGGGGAAGACGGAGGATAAACGTCCAACGCATCTAGAAAACGGAGACATCATAGATACAACTCCCGAAGCTCGTGAAGCCGATTATTCCATCGATTCATTCATCTATTTTTCCCCTACCGTCGATCATTCCGCTATTTCTTCTGCGACAAAAAATAAATCCTACAAATTCATTTTCTTCCGTGACATATCTCACTATCAACATTTTTTTTAAATATAATTTTCACATCTTCGTCATGTTAATTGTCTGAATCAACCTACAATATCTTCGTTGAACATTCATCATTCACCATTTAACTCTATCAACCTCCAGTACAAGCAGGAGAAAAGCCAAAATCCAATCAGAGGAGCAAATTAATATCATTAAACAAAATATCTTTATTTCACAAAATTATTTCCAGAAACCAAATTATTTCACCACGATATTGCGTACACCATTTATGCGCTATACTTTATTATAAAAATAAGATCAGCGAATTTCTAACTCAACCCTATATAATCTCATGAAATGAGTATTTCTATACTACAAATAATCAGAATAAAAGTGAAAAGCAGCATAGTGGTCATAAGTATAACCTCGATCCTACTTTGATAAGATAAATTCTATTATCTTATAAAAAGAGTTTTCTCAAAAAAAAAAGGGTGTAATCTTATCAAAAAGGGCAACCAAACGGTTTTAAAGCCGATCTATTTTCTTTATCAGGAACGGAGATATTTCAATCTTCTCTAACACGAATCATGAAACTAAAAACTATCCGTTTCTGAAATTTGAAACGTAACAATTTCTGTTTCTGGTAAAGTTTTTCTGTATATAGATTTATTGCAGGTGTGCGTTTGCTATTGATTTCAACTTACTCTAGCCATTAGACTATAAATAATTACCATAGTTACCAAATAAAAGCAAAGACCCGCTGCTGTCGGCTAATAGACGTCCGATAGGCCTATTAAGTAGTTTTAAGTATTTACCATCAGTATTGTACTATGATTGAAAAATGTATAGTTTGAAAATTTATGATAAATTTTCAACAATTATGAAAATTTATGATAAATTTCCAAACTATATACTATAAGTAGACTTATAAATTAGCCGAAGTAAATCAGAGTTGGGTAGAAGAAAACAATATAATTCCCCCACAGCAATTCTGCTTTAGGGTGAAATTAGCAGCAATTCAGCAAGCTAGCAGTGTTGAAACAACAATACGACACGCTAACACAAGATGTAGATCAACATTTAATGCTGGACATAGAAAGAACCTACGACAGGGTACGGTGAGAGGGTTTACCTTTCAAAATGTATGCATATAAATGTCCGATAGAGATGGTCAAAATCCCACAGAAGGCCTCCACAGAAGACACCGCTGTAGCCAATTAATTTTATGATGAATGTTCAACGAAGCACCTATGTAAGCACCTTAGCTAAGATCTAACTAGAACACGAAGCCTATCTGTCCAATTCGCAGTTGATACTGCAGTGTTAGTCGCCGATTATCAAAGAAACTTAACAAATAATAGCAAAAGCTTTAACAAAATATTAAACTACAGCAGAACATGGAAACATAGAATAAATACAAGAAAATCAGAAATTATGAACTTCGGAAGAAGAAATCCCTGATGCGGGCGAGTACAATGTATGGGTCAAAGTATTAAACCTAAGAAAGCAACTAAGTACCTAAGTTGCATAGTAGATCAGAAGTTGAACTTTGTTCAGAATGTACAATCTAGAGAGGCAGAAGAAACAACAGCAGCACGCAAATTATATTGAAATATGATTCGAGGTTAACAGTTAGAGCAAGAGGCGTCATTATGAACAGGATCACCATATATCGTGTTATACTCTGGTACAAAACTGTGGCGAAGTCCTACCAATCCTTTAGGAACTGGGGCACCAGAAGGGGCCACCCCCGCTCAAAATCTTAACCAATGTTAACCAGTTTAGCCTTTTTGCGCTTTTAACAAAAAAATATGCTATCCCCCCCCCCCCCCCCCGAAGGCATTTCTTCCTTACTCTTCCCTTTAAAACATGGCTAGAGTATGAGGTCTACAACTGAAAATAATACACTAGTCTTATGTAACAATTACAAGACATATTATAGTGTATATGTGCTTCTGTCCTTTGCTTTCTGTAAGCCCATTGCCAAGATTTCATATCCGTACATTAGCTGAGGTCTTAATATCCTGTTCATAATAACGCCTCTTGCTCTAACTGTTACCCCCTCGAGTCATATTTCAATATAATTTGCGTGCTGTTGTTGCTACTGTCTCTCTAGGAATGACCTAAAGTAGAGCAGAAAAATGTTCAAACACTAGACAAAGTACAAAGAACTGCATGTATGAGTACAACTGGGACAATGTCTACTTCTACAGATCTATTAGACATTCTGGTTGGACTGCATCCAATTCACATACTTGTGAAGAGAGAAGTTTTGATGCAAGCCACAGGTATTACCATGACAACAAAATTGAAATCCGGCAACTTCATAGAACATTAAAAATCCAGAAAACCCGCACTGATACTACTCTGTAGGTGGTGTGACATGCTGTATGTGGAATGACATGCCACTATGGTTTAACTTTGCACAACCATTTGAAGTTGGTATTTCTCTCAGGAACATCTGGAAAACGAGCCTTTGTATGGAAAGTGTATACATATGGGTAAAAACTAGATGGGCCAGGAGCTGGAGTACACGACTCAAGATGTAAAACGGTAATTCCACTGAATACACACACATATTCACACGACTATCTTACAGACTGAAACTTTACCATGCATAAAAGTATGAAAGGGGGCAATATTAAGATACACACTGACAGTCAAGCAGCACTGAGGCCACTACAGACTAAAACTTGTGAATCCAAACTACGGTCAGGCTACCTAACGCACATGAAGAGACTGGTGAAACATAACATCACAATTATGGTGGGCACTAGCACATATAGGGATTGAGGGCAACCAAATAACTAACAAGCTAGCTACACAATGAGAAATAAACAATTTGAGAGATCCTAACGCTTCCTGTCATCTAAATAAAAGCTACAGGAAACAGATAGTAAGACATTGGGACCTTGCCCTACAACACCCTACAAGTTTCGAGCACTTCCAAGATATGAAAAGTACCGCAAACATTGGGAAACAGCACCAGAAATCAGCCCTAAGATGTCTATGATGTCTTAAGATGTGGTGACAAAAGGATCCCCCCCCTCCAAGCCCTCTTTATATAAAAATAATAATCATCCCTCTCTTTATTGGAACCTACACTTACAACATCGCAAATTCTCCGACTCCACAGGGAGATGTCAAAATTTATAATACCCATGGGCATGATTTTATCAGGTTTAGTGGCGAAATAATGATTTCTTTCCTTCCCATGTTTATTCCCATCGAGCCCCTAAAATCAAATGGAGATTGTAAAACTTGAGGGCTCTAGAACAAATAACTATTTTCTTTCAAACTCAAATTGTTATGCCCTTCCAAAGTGGTATAAGTTGAAGATGGATGTTCTAATCACCAAAGACAAGATTTTAAACATTCGAGTAAGGCCTATTGTCTCATTTTGTTCTGCACTGATGTATAATTTCACCAGATGGCTTAATTTAATATTAAAGCTGTTTTTAGATTTCAATACTCACTCATTGAGAAACTCAGAACATCTGGTTAGTGATTTAAAAAACTTCGCCCAATTATAAAATGTTTTCGTTTGATGTATCAAGTCTTTTCCATCAGTTCCGAGATGTGGGGTGATTGTGTCAGATATATTAGTTGATAGCTCATTATCAGGACGTCAACTGCGAGTTTTTAATAGACTTATTAAAACTTTGCCTTAAACATGATTTCTTCATATTCAACAATGTAGAAGAGAGATTTCAAGGCTGCTAATGGGTAGTGGTCTGAGCCCAGTTCTTGCCGAGTTTTTATGCGTAATTTAGAAAACAAGATCCTAACTTCTGATAATCATTTAATTTCTAAAACCAAATTTTGCAGAAGGTATGTCGAAGACATATTGATCAAATTTTATGGGTCTGTTGATGATATACCTTCGCTTAATTCATCCTTCAATTCTTTTCATGATAATATACACTTTATCTATGAATTGAGTTTCATAATAATAAGATTCCTTTCTTAGATGTAAGGATATATCACAGTAGTTATGATTTATCATTTCAAATTTATCGGAAGCAGACTTATTGTGATACAATGATACACAATTCTTCAGTAGTTCTTTTCTCACACAAATTAGCAGGCTTCAAATCACTCGTACATAGGGTAATGATAATACCACAATATCATTATAGTTTCATCACTGAGGTTAACACCATTAGAGGTATAGCGTTAAATAATGGCTTCGAAGATAGTACAATTCTCAAATTATTTATAGATAAATTCTAATAGGACACCAATTTAACCCATAGTTATATTTCCTCTATGTCATAAAGACATCTTGAAGGTATTATTTATTTTCTTCAATCAATTTATTGTTATTAACTTAGCTATTTATTCACGAAGAAGAGAAGAAGAGGTAAGGAAGAGGTGTTCTGAGGAAGAGGTGTTCTGAAGAAGAGGTAATTGGTTCCCCGAAACATGTGAACATAAACGTTCAATCCTCGTAGCTGTATAACATTTTCATCTTCCAGGCTGCAAGATTGGTTTGTAAACGTATTGAATACATGGAGTTTTTGGATCAAATCGATTTAATTCACTAAACATTACTGTCTCGGACATCAAATAAAAGTCGTGTTACCTAAAATTTTTAAATAAAATTCGAGAAAACTAATTATGTTCTTGGCTATATTTTTTATTGACGAATTATATTTTGTAAACGAAGTTTTAGGTCTAGCATAATATTTGTCCGATATTACCGTAAAATTACTTGGTGTCATTAAATTTGATATTATTGTGAAATCACAGAGATTTGTACAAAACCCCGCACAGCGTTCTAATGCCTTAGTGATAAATATACGAGCAATAAATTATTTTACAAAAACCCAATACGAGGATTTATTTTTAAAAATACGACGAATTCTGCAAAAAATTAACCAAAGATCTGCACCATATATGTCTTGGTAGTAAACATACAAAAAATAAATTATTTCAAGATAATGAAAACAAGTACGTGGAAAAGAGTGTAAAATTAGGACGAATGTTACAAAAATGTAAACCTGAAATGCGCCTCCACCATATATGTCACATTAATTTTTTCGTGATTCGATAGTTATCAGATCCCCCTTATTTTAAATTAATTCTGTATTTACAAAACTATAAATCAATATAATCATAGATTATTCTGATAGAAGCATTAATTGTTTCAACATATAATAAAGAAAACTTTAAATTAACATGAAAATTAGTATGGAGGACATTAGTTGAAAGTTATTCGTAAATCGAAGATTAGTGACTAGAATATTTTTGTATTAATGCATTATAAAATTATTCACAAGCTGAAAATCGCTTGAAAATCGCAAACCAATCAATCAATAAGGAAAACATACACACTAACATATGTGTCGCTGTCAGAACAATGCAATTCATTATAAGCATTTATAATATAATCGCTGTTAACGCCATATGACCTGCGAACGCCAAGTGCTATGTATAGACTTAAGTAAGGAAGATGTCCCTTAGGGATTTATTTTACTTACTAATTAGAAAGATACAATGTATGTAGTACATTTCAACTTAAGCTACTAATTTTCAAACAAAAATAAATTCGTTTCCCCCACAGTATGTCATAAACTTAACATTTCGCACTGTTGAGATATAATATTTTCGACGTTATCTTTATAAAATTACTTTACAACTAATCCATCTCTTTATTTCTATTATTATCCAATTTAATTTACATTCCTTAATCCACAGCAATTTTTCATCATAACGAGAATTAAACGAGCTTAAAACGTACAAAAGTATACTTACATGTTGTGAATATATTTATGCATATTATGTGTGCCTATTTACATTCTTTTTGCTTAATATCTGATAAACCCAGAGGATTCCTCACATTTTAATTAAATCTGGGGGATTTTTTATTCGCTTACACATACTACTTGCGTATTCAACGAATTAAAAAGAAGGGAAAACCTGTATAATGATATCTAGATTTGATTGAAATGTATTATATATACCTGGACAGTTTGGATTTGAAAGTATGTAATTTTTTGTGTTTTGTTTTAATTTATATTGATCTCACCTTCGGAATCACACTTTTCACTTGTTGCGACGCGTTTCGGCTCATCCGAGCCATTTTCAAACACTGACTGCTTTTTAATATTTGTTGGTTATGATATCACATGTGCTTCAATCGGTGTTGCCATGTTGTAAATATGTGTTGATATTCCCCATTTGGTTTCATTCTTTTCTTATGATTTCTTGAGTGGTAATTTGAGGTGTTTTAGTAGGCTTTCGAATTTACAGTTTAATTGTTCGTTTATTTCATTTTTATTTATCTTACTTTCATATATTTCTATGTGTTCTTTTATATTCAAGTTTTTATTGCATCTTTTCAATATGGTTAGTGTCTTTTCGATTATTTGGTTAGTATGTTTTTGATTGAATTGTTTCCATTGTTTCGTCCGGTCTTCTTAGTGTATATTGTGGATCTATGCTTCTCTGAATGTTGTTCTGAAGTTACAACTTTTTTTTTCGATCTATGCTTCTTTACATATGCTGCTGCTAAGTTTGTATATTCTGCTGTGTTTGAATTTGTTGGGCGTTTTTGTATTATGCTCAAATATGCACAGGTTATTTTAGGTTTGATATCCTTTTTATATTGTATGGTTTAAATATTGCAAATATTCTATAGCATCACAGCCGGCAGGAAGAATGCGGGATAATTCTGCCGCGCAAAAATCTTTATTGATTAACTCGTGCGGGGATTTTTACATTGCGTACCAAACCGCATTTTGGTTTCATGACGCTATTATCAATTTTTGTTCCCGTCGTAAAAATTCATTTCCAGTCTAGAAAAATGGTCAGTTGCGGTTCGAACTTGTGATCGTAAAAAGTCATTTCCGGTCCGGACTTGCTGTAGTAAAAATTCATTTTTGTCGATACCTATGTTTTTTTTATATATTTCTCATTTATTGAAAGGGTCTGTGCTACGGACCCTTGTCATCTACTGGTGAATTTACTTTATACTTTTTGTCTATACCTATGTTTATATTATATAAGTAGTAGGATACAGCCGATTCTAAAGCAGCCGCCAAGCTGCCAGAAGGTGTTCCAAAATCGCTCTAAAATGATAATCGTTCCGTGGAGCGCTATTTTGTCGTTATTTTGGAACTGAGATTGATTTTGACAGCTAAAAAGCAATATGGTGGACGACTAGATGTATCCGGTTGGGCGAAAAAGTTACTACATTTATCACTAGGCGCGAAACGAATTTTTTTGTTCCGTCATCGTTGCTGTTTGTAGCGGATGTCGAGATGACGCGTGAATTATTTGACCTTTTCTAGCTTTGAATAGTTATCATTTAAAAAAAAATCTAATCAATATGTCTGATTAGCGCGAAATTTAAACGAGCGGGGCGGATGCGCGCGTTAAATTGTTATTTTCTAACTAGATGTTTACAAAGTTACTAGATTTATCACTAGATTTATTTCGTTATTTTGGAACAGTTCATTGTCAGCTGTCATTTGGGGGAAAAATGAATATGACTGACTAGTCGAATAAATCAATAAATATAAATAGTACTAGATATAATATTAGATCTTTATATGCAATAAAACCGGATGATTTTAGTCAAATAAAAATCTAAATAAATAAAACAATTAAATATACTAACTAATATTTAATTTTTTACAAAATATATAGTATTTACAATACATATTTTAAGGATGAAGGATGAAAATAATGAGGAAAACTATATATTTTAAAGGACAAATCTAAACGTATTCTTCTGGCTGATCTGTTGCTGCTGCCTCGGATAAAATAGAAGAAGGAATTTTATAATGACCCCAAGCAAGAGTAGAAATCCCAATTAGAGTAGAAATTCGAGCAAATGTATCTTTTGTTATCAGTGGGGGAAAGGGCCCACTTATTTTTACGGATTAGACAAATCCGAAAATCTTTGGAAGAAATATTATTCTGGACGACATTCTTTTTCACTCACTTAGCTTTCTTGGTGATAGAATTCTCACCGATTTGACAGTACATTTTTGAGTGTAGACCTAGAAATTCGTACATCAATGTTCCTGCATATTCGTCTTTCATTAGTCCAGGAATGGCCTTATTAAGGAGCGGAATTTGATACGGATTAGATGGGGAGAAATTATACGTATCAAAACGGTTAATGTTCAATTTTATATCATTATACAAATTATCGGTCTGTATATGGAGTGTGAACGAATCAGTATCCATATAACACAGCCGAGTTTTCGAACCATAAGTTGGTTTAATGAAATTATAAAATAAATCGTACATTAACCATTTCGATACTTCGAGGACAGCAAAACCGATATAAATGGGTTTATCATAAACATACTTTACGGGTGATAAATGTATATTCCATTTCCGAAAGGAACTAGAAAATAACTTTTTCGTGTACTGGTGAACTTAGTATATATTATTTGTATACTATGCTAGAAATAAAGTTAGCCGTTCATTTCACCGATTTCTATTATTTTCTGTTTTTTCCTTTGTATAATTTTCTTTTGTTAGTAGTATTGACTTTAATCTGTTAAAAGTACTCTAAATATTGTATGTTTATGTGCTGTTTTCATACCATGTTTTTCTAAATATGTTTTATTCCAATTTGTCTCTTTCTTTTTTTATTTAGATGTATAGATTGTTCAGTATATTGTCGGTTTCTGCTTCTATTGTAAATTTTAGATTGTTGTGCATCTTCGACAAAATATGTTATTTTTAAATATGTAATGAAATTTAATGTGCTTTTAGAATTCTTAAAGAAGTAACACTAAAACAAAAAAATTCTGCCCACGCAGGGTAAATTAATAATCGAATAAATCAACGTTTGATAACAATAAAAATATATTATTTATATCTGAGAAGACAAGATGCAATTTTAAAAGATTATTTCTATAGTTAATTGTTATTCATATAGATATAATCACGTTCAGGTTTATGCATATCGCTCAGATGTATAATCAAATAAAACACAGAATTCCTGTAAAATATTTTACCGGACTGACTTTTTACAGTCTAACGACCCTGCGCAGATGATTATAGTTATATTGTTACTTTTTCTGGCACGTATTCCTCTTTTTATGTGTAATTAAATTTTTTAGTGTTGTCCCATTCTACATGAGAATTTCTACTTCCTTTTATTATCATACTGAAATATACTTGTAATTTTACAACTAGCTTTAATTAATCTTGTAAAAAACTAATTAGAGAAACCGACATTTTATTTATGGAGTTTCAGGATAACGTTCTGAAAGCAGATTTTAAATGAATTGCATACAGTTTGGATAGAATAAAAATTAAAAACATGAGTAGTGTTGTTTTTCAAATTGTTTTGGTTGAATAAATAAAGCGGGGAGTTAATATTTTTTAATTATTGTTGAAAGCATACTTTAAAACTTTTATTAATGGGACTTAAATGTGAACAGCAAACAGTTTTTCTATATATTTCTCCACTTAAGACACTAAAGATCAAATTATCTTTAGTGTCTAAAATAACATGTACACTTTCATCTGTTACTTTTCCAAAGTGACTATGTTTATAAATACCGCTGCTTCCTGTGGTTTCTACTGTTCATTTAACCTGTGATTATGTCTATGAAATTTCTCCAACTGTTTGCATTCATGAAAGAACTATCTGAATTATTTTGCCTGATTTTTCATCTTATTGCAGCATGCAACTATGGTAGCCACTTTTATTCCTCTTTCATTTTATTTTTTTGCTATCTTATTTCTTCGATTTTCGAGAAAATTCCTTTCGACATCCATTTTTGTTTAACTTTAGATTCGTTTCCTCCATCATCACTGTTTTAAAATTATTCCATTCTTATTCTTTCGGGGCATCCTGATCTTTGGTCTTGAATATTCCATTTTATTTTCAATTAGATTTATTCCTCACATCGGAGGTTTATGTCCTTTATTTTGTTTATATCACATATTACTTAACGGGGTGATTTTTATTTTCTGAAACGCAAACACAATTTAGCCAAAGGAAGATTACAGTCGACACCAGGAATTGACCTGACATGATTTGATTAAGCAAAGCTGCAGGGAATTTTTATATCGACTGTTTAAAAATTTTAAATAATGTATACCTAATAGCTCATTCTTTAAACAAGAAGTGGACAATATTATCACATGTTTGCTTCTGACTCACAAACCATATTTTTGTATAATACATTCTTCTTCTAGTATAGTATATTAAATAAGAAGTGAACTATATTTGACAGGCCATTAAATAAGTTCTGAACTATATATGGAAATGTTTATAGTGAGTCAGTCCGTTATTCATTCATATCATATATTGTATCATTCCTAATGTTAAAGTTAAAAAGATATTTTGTCGTTTACTGTCTTGGGGTAAAACAAAATAATTGGCGACGAAGATGGGATGGTGATTAATAATTCATACTCTGATAAATACTGTCATAAACCTAACTAAAAATGCACGACGTGCAAATTAATTTGAATATAAATAATTGGAATATAAATAGAAATTGGAATATTAAAGTCATAATAAGTCTAATCGGAAAAGTGGAATCCTTTAATTCAAAAGTGGATAAGTTTGAGTCGTAGATGGAACCAGTACATCAGCAGCTGTTGGTAAATAACATTAATTAGGAAAACAAAAGGATAGCCCTATTTATCACATTAGTTGCTCCAGAAATATACAATATAATAAGCTCATTATTTGCACCAGACCTTCCAAAAGATAAAAGTACAATAAATTAACAAATGTGATGAAGGAACATTTTAGTCCAAAAAAGTCTGAGATTATGGAAAGATATAGGTTCTATATAGCAAGACAAGAATCAGCGGATTCTATTTCAGGTTTCATAGTCAGATTAAAGAAGGTGACAGATAGTTGTAATTTTAAGATATATTTTGAAGATGTCCTACATGATCGTCTTGTGTGTGGACTTATTTCTGAAATTATAAGAGCTCGTTTATTAAGAGAGAACGAACTAACCTTTAATAAAGATTGTAAAATGGATTGTAGTCTAGATTTAGCAGACAAAGAATCTAAAGATTTACGTCAACAGAGAGCAGTCAAGAAAATAAAGCAATTAGCAGAGGCAAGTACATACCAGAAAAAGTCGAAGTTTACAAATGTTTCAGGTACATCTAACTGAAGCAACTGCCAAAAGCTAAGTCATATGTATAATGCTAGAGCACCAAAAACTTATCGTCCATGCATAAAAGATTTTAATACTCAAAATTGCCCTGCAAAGGAATGGAAATGTTTTTCATATGGTCTAATAGATCACACAGTTAAAGTGTGTTCATCAAAAAAGGTCAATATCATCGAGAGTGAAGCGGATGAAAGTACACATGTGATCAGTCCAATGTTTGAAGAGCTGAGTTACGTCAGTTTATACAACAACCCAACTACATTAGAGTTATATGTGGAGAATCAGAAAATGGAATTTGAGATCGGCTTAGGTGCTGTGAGTTTTGTGTCTAATATTGTATGTAGAGAATAAAATTGTCAGCTACTAGAACAAAATTTAAAACAATTACTGGTCAAAATTTAGATGTTATAGGTGAAATTGAAGTTAATTATATAAGTCAAGTAATTATGTCAGATTGTCTTTGTTAGTCATTAAGTGCACAAATAATCATAACTTGTTACTATTATTAGGACATGATTGGCCCAATGTCCTTAATTCTAATTGGTCAACTTATTTACCTATGTCCTTAGTAAAATCAGTCAGTGGTCATGAAGTAAAATATTTGGTGGATTCACTTACGAATTTGGTGAAATTGTAACCGTCAACAGTCATCGAAATAGATATTCCAAAATTGGTGGATGAATTGGTAAAGGAATTTCCAAATGTCTTATCCACGGATAAAAGTCAATACATTAAAGAATTCATGGCAAGTCTTACATTAAAAGAAGATGTAACTATGGTTTTTCATAAGCCTTACTCTATGCCATATGCCCTTAAAGATAAACTCAGTGCAGAACTAAACAGTATGGCACAAGAAGGAATATTGGTTCTTGTTATGTACGCTGATATTGCTAGTCCTATTGTGTGTGTGTCATTGTTCATTACCAACTTTCCAGGATATACGTCAGACTATAGTTGGTATGAGTTATTTGTCAGTTAGATTAAAGCAGCGCATATTTGCGATTTAAGGTCGATGTCAGTCCCTCCCGCACCCTGCCGCAGTTGCCGACAACTGCCGCAAAAAATGAGGAACTGGAAAGAAACTTCTACGAATTTTTTAGGAATGTTGTACTTCTGAGCAATCGAAATTTTCTTCCTGATACGCTAAGGAATTTAAGCATCAAAGTTGCATTATTTTATTGATGAAGACTGGAATTGATGAGGTGGAATGTATAAACTGTAGTAGCAGTAATCCTACTCCGGCAAAACCTTAGAAGCACTGCAATAAAAAAACGCGTTTTGCTAAAATGCGTTGAAGTAATAACCAATCGGAGATCAGCCGAAAGTACAAAAATCTTAACGGTTAATTAGAAATTAGGTGGTGGAACAATCGTTACGCTTCCAGTTATAACAATTCCCCACAGCCATTTATATTCTCGAATATTGAAAATGCGAGGATATAAATGTACTTACGCATGCATACATCAATATAAAATCCAAACAGGGAGTGGAGTTTAGTGGGTAAAAATCCAACACCTGTTGGATGCACCGGGCATCCTTCGTCTTTTGAAGGTTCTCCACTTCCTACGTAAAACAAAAACATACACCAAAGCGCCGGTCGCATTTCGTATAGCCAGCGGCATGGGTATCAAGATTTGTATCTTACCGTTTGTGTCGGTGAAAACGTTTGATAATTGATTTTCTAGGCCAAACTGCATTTGTTTAGATATGTGTCGGCTGGTCTTGATTTTAACGGTATTTGGGTTTTAGTTTCAATCTGTTCCATTCAATAAATATAATATTAATTTGGAATATTATTTATTATTTGGTAATTAGTTATTACTAAACTGATTTATTTATTGATATATTACTTTTGTTTGTCGTGCTCTTGATGAAGTTGATTAGTCATCGAATTAATGACAAGACGGTATGAAATTGACGCGTTATACGGAAGTAAACGCGAAGGACAAAGCCACTACACCTTTATCTGTGTGTGGTGTTGCAATTCTCTTGTAAACCTCTGTTAGCCTACTAAATAATGTCTCCTGATATGTATGTATGTGTCTGCTTCCATGAATCTTCTAGCTGTTATGTATTGTGCGATTTTTGAAAGAAGACGGTCGGCAGGAATTCGATTGGAATTTATCGTAATTTGGGTTATCCAATTTGAATTAAGAAATTGATAAACAAATTTTAAATGGTAAAACGAAAACTAATGAATATTACTACTT